>JAQQSW010011045.1:0-12853 GCA_028646575.1 Pseudocheirus occidentalis
AAAATTTCTAACTCAAAAATCTCATGAAAATGAACGATATAAACAAGAAAACAAATAAAATTCATTACATTAAAAAAGAAACTTTAAAATAGTGGTGCATTATTTAGGGCAAAATAAAAGAGCTAAATTTACTTATCTCTCTCTCTATCCATCTGATAAAAGCTTACAATTTTTGTTTCTTCAAGTATATGTTAGTTTTTGATTAATGTATGTTTTCAGTGATTTGTCACTGACTTCATAAGATTATTGACACATTTTTAAATCACGTCAGCATACTTTTAGCTCACTAGACATTAAACATCTGTTTTGTGAATTGTTATTTTTCTCCAACTCTAAACCTACTTTAAGCACGTAGTTTTTAAATGAAGCTTAAATCAGATAAATCTCCAGGTCATTGAAACATGTTCGTTTCTTTTTCTCAGTATGAGAATATACTTGTCAAAACTCATCATTCCTTCAGTAGGTACAAGATTTTCAGACTCATGAAAAGTTTTAAAAATTGTCCTTTTATTGAGGTGAAATATTGTATAGTTTCTTGACTATGTCCAGATCTTATAGGTTCACCTGGACTTATCCTGATAATGGTTTGATATAATCTTGAATGAAAAAGTGTGTTTCCCAGATAAGAATTATTTTTTAATATTGAGTTTTCTATTTATTATCTCATATATTATATGTATTTTAAACAGTCAAAATTAGATGTAAAAAGGAAATTGTGAAACATTTTTACAGAAAGTTTCTCTACTAAAGGTCTCATTTCTAAAATATGTATGGGACTGAGATGAATCTATAAAAAAACTAAAGCCATTCCCCAATTGAAAAATTATCAAAGGATATAAATAGGCAGTGTTCATAAGAAAAATAAAAAACTACCCCTAGTCACATGAAATATGCTCTAAATCATTATTGATTAGAGAAATTCAAAATTAAAATAACCCTATTATATTCCCTCACAACTACCAGATTGAGAATTGTGACAGAAAAAGAAAATGACAAATGCCAAAGGGTATATGTAAAAATTAAGACATATGGCTTGTTGATGATATTGTGAACTAGTTCAAATATTCTGGAAAACCACTTGTAACTAAGTCCAAAGGATTATAAAATCATACATACTCTTTGAACCAGCTATACCCCTGCTAGGTCTATATACCAACAATTTCAAGGAAAAATTAAAAGAACACACACGTACAGAAATATTTATAGCAGCTCTTTGTGTTGTCAAAAAAGTAGAAAATGAAGGGATTCTTATCAATTAGGGAATGACTTAACAAATTGTTTATATGATTGTGATGGAATACTATTAAGCTATAAGAAATGACAAGCAGAATGAAAAAAAACCTGGGAAGACTTAGATGAACTGATACAATGTAAAATGAACAGCATCTGTAATTATGATTGACTATGAAAGACTTAGCTCTTGTGCTCAAGATAAAGACTCAAAACAATTCTGGAAGACACTTGAACAAATGCTGTCTGTCTTCAAAGGGGCAACTGATGAACTCTAAATACAGCCTGAATCATATTTTTTAAACTTTCTTCATTTTAATTTTGTGTGTCTATTATTTTGCAAAATACCTAATATGGAAATATGTTTTGCAGGATTTCACATGTTTAATTGATGTCATATTGTTTGCATTCTCCAGACATGGAAGAGGGGTAGGAAGGAAGGAAAGTATTGAGAACCGAATTTAAAAAAAAGTCAGTCTTAATTATTTTTACCTGTAATTTGGAAATATTTAATGAAATAAGCAAAAATTAAGTTAAAAAGAGATTGAAGGGGATTCTTGTGCTAACATTGGACAAACGACTAGAAGCTTTTGGGCAACTCAACTGTCTATTACCACTTCTGGGTGACAAATCAAAGGTAGAGAGCAGCTTTTTGGGCAAGACAGAACAGGATTTCAATCAGCAGGGGTAAAGGGCCCTTCCTGGGTAAGACCAGAACATAGACTAGGAGAGGAGTGAGCACACCTTTCCCCAGATCACATCACTTTGGAAGCACTAAAAACATTTCAAAACCCCAGAACTGGCTCTGAAAATAGTAGTGTGAAAAAGTCTAAAGATTGGGGAAGTCTCTCCACAACCCCTTCAGATCCCATGCTAACCAACTGAACAAATATTAATTGATAATGGAAAGGCTGTTAAGAGCCATTCCCTGATTGCTAAATGGTCAAAGGAAATAAAGAGATAGTTTTCAGAAGAAATCAAAGTTATCAATAGTCATGAAACAATGTTCTAAAGCACTATTTCTTAAAGAAAAATCAAATCAACTTTATGGTGTGGCCTTACAACAATCAGATTGACTATCATGACAGAAAAAGTGACAAATGCTGGCATGGATGTGGAAAAATTGGGACACTAATGTACTGTTGGTAGATTTATGGACTATTTGAATCATTCTGAAGAAAAAAATTAGAGCTATGTCCAAAGGCCTATAAACTCTGTAAAATACCCTTTGACCCAGAAATATTGAAACTTTCTATCCCAAAGAGATTAAAAAAAGAAGAGATCTTATATGTACAAAAATATTCATAATATTGTGTTTGTGTGTGTGTACGTGTGTGTGTGTTTGTGTGTGTGGTGACAAAGATTTGGAAATTGAGGGCATGATGATAAATTTGGGAAGGACAGAATAAA
The DNA here is from genome assembly GCA_028646575.1 of Pseudocheirus occidentalis. Lineage (NCBI taxonomy): Eukaryota > Metazoa > Chordata > Mammalia > Diprotodontia > Pseudocheiridae > Pseudocheirus > Pseudocheirus occidentalis. The sequence continues at coordinate 2,641 of JAQQSW010011045.1, forward strand.
TTTGCATGTATGATTATGATGGAATACTTTTATGTTGTAAGAAATAATGGAAGGGATGGCTTTAGAAAAACTTGGGAAGACTTATGTGAATTAGTGGAAAGTGAAGTTTGCAGAAGGAGAAAAACATAGCACACAGAAACTGCAATACTATGATGATAACCAGCTGTGAAAGACTTAACTCTTTTAATCTATGTAATAATTCATGATAGTTCCAAAGGCTTCAGGGTGAAAAATGTTCTTCCCCTCTAGAGACAGAACTGATAAATTCTGAGTGCAAAGTAAAGGGTATTTTTCCATTTTATTTATTTTTCTTGGGGGGGCCTCTATAGCTAGTATGAAAATGTTTTGCATGACTTTATATCTATAATGGGTATCATTCTGCTTGTTTTAATCAATACAGCAATTAATCATATGTTATAGCATAGGCAATCCATAATAAGTATGGAGATGGAATTCGAATATTTTATTTGTGTTGTCTTAAAAACCTGGATCAGTGACTTCATTGGTATAAAATATTTGAAAGAGGAAATCTCAGTGTAGAGCTATATCTATTTCTCAGTAAAAGTGGTAGAAAAATGCATTATTCCCTGAGGGATTAAATGAATTACTTAACATCACAGTTAATCTGTTTCATTGGAATTACTTTAAAGGAGCTCTTCTTAACTCTGGAATCATTTCCTTGTTGAATATGCCACTCTGTGTTTTCATAAACTAAATAACAAAATACAAACTTAAAAAATTCTTTTTTCAATCATGTAATGAGATTCACTCATAGAGATGGTGTCTAGAGTGCTTGCTTGAAGAACTTGTTTCAAATTCTGCCTCTGAAACGTACTAGCTCTGTGACTTTGTGATGTTATTTAATTTCTCAATGCCTTTACTGCCTCACTAGTAATGTAGTCATTGGTGGATTGCAATCCATACGAGGGGAAGCAATTCCCACATCAGTTATTTCCCCTATTGAAAAAGAAATCAAAGTTCTTTATTGTAATCTGTAATAAAATGTTTGTTTTAAAATTTCTTGAGCCTTCAGAAAATATCAAATATTTTATTGTAACAATTGATTATCATTTAGGCCATCATTAAATAGTCCCAAGATAACTAAACCATGTTACTATGGTTTTAAATATTAAAATGAAAAAGTGCAACCTGAATAAGACTCTCTGCTACTAAATAAAAAAAAAATAAATGTAGGAAGAACTTTGATTTTCTTATTCCAAATTGATCACAGAGACTTGTTAGAAAGAATTGAAGCATTATTATGTCTTTGGGAAGGGGGAATTATGAGAATAAAACTTCCTGAGAAATTGGCATTTTCTCACATCTAAGATAAAAATCTTTTTCAGAAAAGGTTGGTACTAGAGATGAGCTGAATGATCTCTGCAGAGCTCACCTAATTCTTGCATTAAAAGTAATCTTAGGTACTCCTACTGACTCTGAATTCTGAGATCAACTTCTCTGTTTCATTCTCAACTTGATGTGTTAAATCAAGTCTATATAGCTGCACATTCCCAAGTTAATTCCTATAAATGATAAAAAGTTTAATATTAGATTTTGCTTTAAGTACCCGGATAACTTACATAAAAATGGGTTTTGTGCCAGAGTTACTCAGATGTTTTCACATAGTATTTTATGCTAAATCAAAAGCTCAGAGACAGCATAAGAGGAGGGTCATTTGGCTGTTCCATTCCAGATGAACGACCCCAAATCTCCATGTATCTGCTTTCATTTGAATTACAATTCATGGTCAGGTATAATGCCCACATTCAGGAAATGATTGTTTTCTTCTTCATGAACTTTGGCAGTGCCCAACAGATGACTCATTTTTCCATATTACTTAGAAAAGAAGGAATTATGTTCTTTATTTACTTTTGATGCTATTATTTTATATTTGTTCTGGAGAAACATTTTTTAAGCTCTGAGAAGCACAATGTAAAAAAATGTTTATTCATTTTGACACAAGAGAGAGAAATCGATGAGCTTAAGTTGTCAAAATTATCTGGAATAGGTGCATACATATATACATACCTATGTACATGCATATATACACATGTATGTGATGAATTTGAGAACCCATTGGCATTCTTCTATTTGTAGTTCAGTAGGACACCCCTTCCTTTTCAGTTGTGAGAGCGAGTTGTGCAACTGTAAACTCTGAACTTGAGTTTTTACAAAAGCACACACAGTTTGTGAAATAGCAGACTGAGAAGTATCAGGGACTACAGAAATTTAACAGTAGCAAAAGTCACAATGGGGAAAGAATGCCTCATGCCCTGTTAGATTTTAACAAGTTAAACTGGAAAGAATCCATAGCCCAGGGTCCCAGCAGGCATCTTGAAACAGAAAACACAGATTGAACCTGTTGGCTGTAGTCACCTCCTCAATACCTAAAAGAAGTTCTAAAAGTTCTACTTATTTCCCAATGTTTTCTCTCTGTGGCTATCCAGTATAAAAATTTATTGCTTCTTCTACCTAAGAGTTTCCTGAACTCTGATTTTGTCTCAGATATCAAGAAGGAAAGGGTTATCTGGAAGTAAAAGATAATAGTAATTTAGGGCAAAGAGCCAAATATCTGACCAAATGTTAGGATTATTCCAAAGTTAAGGCTATAGAATATTGTAATTGAATTAATAACTTTTCACCTGATATAAACTCCTTAAAATAATAGAGGAAGACACCATGTGGATATGAGGGCCATTATATTACCCCTAGCCTAAAAGCAAGGTAAGTGTTACAACAGAATATAACAAATTCAAACTCTAGAGAGGAGCAGAACAGAGAGAATAAGATAATGGAGGAAAAGCTCAAGCCCAGAACCATCCTCAGGGAGGAGATAATTGACACCTGGGGAAGATTTAGCTTTATTCCTTCAAGAAGGGAAAAGGGAACATTACAGATAGAGTACCTTCCACAGTATCATCTCTCAATGTTTCGCATATAAACCTGCATACAAACAATATGGGACAAGAAGATACAATTGACACCTGTTTCACATTACATGTATATAAAACAAATCATGAACTTCTGTATATCAAAACAGGGCAAAGAGCATATGTGACTCAATCCCATGTTACTTTTTTTGCAGATAGAACAAATGACATTTGTTCTGTTCCTAACATTTCTTTAATCTCATTCGTTTTGGGAGGTCTCCTTAGTGTTGAGGTACCTCATGCAAATATATTTGATAGAGATGGTAAGCCAGGAACACACCAATAGCAGCAGAAAATAATTTGGCATTGAGTGTGGGTGTAGGTATGGTTGGATATTTTGGGGGAAGCACCTGGGTACAGATGATTTTTCTGCCAGAAGCTCATCTGTAGTCATCATCCAAAGAGTAATTACGTATCTCATGATTATTTTTTATTTACATACGCATCAAACTGATAGAATGAGGTTTACATCTGCTTTTCTTCTTTGTTTCCATGTGAATAAAATTTCCTTTTCAAATTAAATAACTAATTTATTAAACTGAAACATCAAGTATTTATTAGAAAATTGGTGAGTATTTTTTACTGTTTTTTTTACATAAATCTGCATCCAAGGCCCTGAGTAACTTTGTGCGACTGTGCACCATTAATTTCTTCAGAGTGACATTCTGATATGAGCTGAACAGATGGAATTGCAAGATTGTTCTAGCAAATTTATCATAAAAAATGCATCCAACACCTGTGTAATTTGCCTAATCATTTTCCTAATAAGCTCCCACCATTAATTATGCACGATTTCCACAATGCAATCAAGATAAAAGTAAATCTGATGACTTAATACCCTTCAAAATAATTGGTTCACCCAACACAAGGCCTTCTTTGCTTTCCATAGCCATTTCAGTTAATTAGAAAAAGGGTGCACCCTGTAGGAGTCAGCAGAATGGAGGCTGATCTCATGGTGGGCGGTAGGCCTGCTGTGTTTTTGGGCAGGAGACAAGGATATTAACTCATGAAAGAAAAGAATAGAATTTTGCCCTCTCCCTTCCTCTTTTTCTGTACTCCTCCTCCCCTGCTCCTACCTTTCTGCCTCCCCCTCCCTACCCCAGTAGCAAACAGATGTGATTAGTGTTCTTTAGCCATCAGAAAACTGACTGCAGGACTCTGCAGGTCTAATGAGAATCAACTTTTCTGAAGCTGCTGTCTTGTGGTGCAGCCCACCTGTCACATCATTAGGTGCAGCATGTGCCTTGAATTCACTTTGCTAAATGAGATTTACAGGCCCCAGTGAAACCCATCCTACAGCATCCCTGCTTCAATTAGCTAAAGATTAATTGTCTGCGAAAGGGAATGAAAGTTTTACTTCAACTGACCTGAAAAAAGGCAAAAAAAAAAAATGTACAGTTCAGGTATTCCACATAGGCCTCAGGCAGTGTGAAAAAACGTGATAATTTAAAGGTGCTGCAAATTTCCTACACCTCGACTGGATGAATGAAATTAACTAGCACTAAAAGCTGTCAAATTAAAGGTTGACTTCCAGATATTAGCACCTTAAATGTCACTGAATATTCTCTCTCTTTCTCTTTCTCTTTCTCTCTCTTTTTTTTTTTTTGGCAAACATTCATGTCAGCACACCTGCACACATGCACACAAACATTATCTTACTGCTGTTCCTGTTAACTGCTTGTTCGTGCCTGGCCTGGAGTTCCTTACTATAAATCTTTGATGTAACCATGACTACAGAACAACTAGCAATTACAAAATTTCCTCCATTTTTAATGTTATGCTAATTATGTTTGAATATGTTTTAATGGTGAAAATGAGTTAGGAGGTAAAGAAATCTCCTGAAAGAGCAAAGAGAAGGAAATCTTTTGCCTCTGCCTGCTACAACTACCACTATGGCAGTCAGAGAGATGTGACCCTAAAGCTGAAGTATTGTGAAGAGCTAAAATGTTAGAATTCATAAACTTCCCCGTAAAATAAACAGTTAAAATATTTTATACATTTTCATAAAGAGCTTAAACACCAAGAAACCCTCTCAGCCTCAATTTTGTTACATATAAAATGAAAGGACTGGGCTCAATGATGTCTGATGCCCCTTCTAGCTCTGCAAATCAACAAATTTATGACAGTGGATGGTCTTTAATGCCTTAAAAGGTAATAACTGAAAGTTAATTGAGTGAGAATTGATGAGCAGATAATAATCTGCAATACCTCAGAATAATCTCTTCCTGATTCTTTACCCTATCCAGAACATTTGATAAGAAGTCCTTAGAATGTATCTTCATGTTCATTCCTATCACTCTGTTGAAGAAAAGAAAGGGCAAAATGTATTTATGATAAGTGATACAGAAGTAAATTGAGTCTCAGAAGATGCAAAGTGTTTTGTATCTGGTACTAATAAGCCAAGTTTCCACAGAAGAAATAAAGGGCCTAAGGAGTTAGGCAGATAGGAATCATTGGTTCAATTTCTTCCATGCCCCCTTTTTGCATATGCACCCCCCCCCATATACTTACTTCTCTTCTTCCTCATGGTGTGAACTTTGATTATCTTGATGGGAGTGGGTCAGTGGAGTATAGCCTTATTCCTTAAAATTCTGTTTACACTTCAGTGCTGAAAGAAAAAAATATATGACTGATAACTACTCATATTCTCAAACTGTGGCATATTGTTTGGATATAGTAGATAGGAGCAGGGGAGCATCTGGTTGGGCAGGGATAAATTTAGACCTGTGGTATTTTTTCAGAGTGCAATCTCTGTCTGGATTCTCAGAGTAGGGGGAAGAATTATTGATTGAATTTTACAACATCTAGGGCAGAGACAATCCTTTTCCTAGAGTTTTTCTAGGCAAATCAGTCATATATGGTGCTTAATTTAGCTTACTAGCTGAACTGGCATTCAATGAAAAAGATGCCACCACCATCTTCCATCATTCATGGGAATGGTTTGAAAAGAAGAGATATATTTAATAGGGGGAAGTGGCTAAAAATAAAGTCATATCCCAAGGGAAGGTGTAGTCTTGCATACAAAAGATGTGGAGTAAGAGAGACTGATTTCATATGTCAGTAGAGCACACACTCATCCATGTATACTATCAACATACATGTTATATACATTTACATTCAGTTGGTTCCAGAGAAATGTCTTCTGGTATATTGTTCTCCAATGCAAACTATATCTTAGCAGCAGTCTGGGACCATACTGCCTTTCACTCTCTCAACACAGATTAGTACCAGTTCAGAAAGCAAATGAAAAGATCTGAAGGTTGAAAAACAGGACCCAAGAATGAGGAATTTATTTATGTAGTGAGGCCTGCCCCCACGCAGAGCCAAGGGTTATCATTGTGAGGATAGGAGGAAGGAAAATAGACGTCTCTAGCCTTTTAACTCTCTTCTTTTTTTCAAGGGTGACCTTAATTTCTGCCAGAAGAAGCAAGGAATTAGAGCAAGATGTTCTCTCCCTAGAGGGAGGGGTCATTGTTCTAATATTATGTATCTTGGTTCCCTTAAATATTATTCTAGGGGTTGTAATTTTTTAGCTCTAAGTTAACTTCTGGATGATGCTTCATTAACGGAGGAGAGGAAAGAAGTACTCAGGATTTACATTCAAAGCTTGACTCCCTTTTGACCAAAGAGAAGTTGCACAATGAACATGTATAATATTTATTTATTTATACATATTTGTTTTTAAAACTTTGAGTTACAGGTTTTTTTTTCCCTTTTCACTCCTCACACACCCACACTGGGAAGACAAGCAATTCAAAATAGGTTGTACATATGTAGTTACGCAAAATATTTCCATAGTAGTTATATTGTTAAAGGCTAACTATATTTCCCTTGATCCTATCCCACACCCCATTTATTTTATTTTTCTCCTTCGACCCTATCCCTTTTCAAAAGTGTTTGCTTCTAACTACACTCTTCCCCATCTGCTGTCTCTTCTATCATTCCCCCTCTTGTCCCTTCTCCCCTATTTTCGTGTAAGATGCCCAATTGAGTGTGTATATTATTCCCTCCTTAAGTCAAATTCAATGAGAGTAAAGTTGTTCCATTTCCTTTCATGTTCCTGCTCTTCCCCTCCATTGTAACACTTTCTCTTCTGTCTTTTATATGAGATAATTTACCCATATCTATCTCTCCCTTTGTCCTTTTCCCAAAATATTCCTCTCAACTCTTAATTACACTTTTAGACAACATCCCTTCATATTCAACTCATCCTGTGCCCTCTGTCTATGCATACATGTACATATATATGCACATACTTAAATATAGTTATACATATCTAGACCCTCCTATACATGCATATACATACATACACACACACACACACACACACACACACACACACACACACACATATATATATATTCCATTAAGCTATACTCATACTGAGAAAAGTCTTATGAGTTACAATTATTGTTTTTCCATGAAGGAAATGTAGATAGTTCCACTTTAGTAAGTTCCTTATGATTTCATTATTTTTAGTTTACATCATTTATTTCAATAAGATTTTGAGTTACAAATTTTCTCCCTGTCCACCACCACCCACCACCCAAAACAGTGATCCCATTGCATTCACCCTCCCCTAATTGCTCTTTCCTATATCTTCCCCCATCCCTCCTCCCACTTTTCAGTAGGACAAGATGGATCTTCTTACCCCACTGCCTGTATATATTATTTCTGAGTTGCATGTAAAAAACATGATATATGTTTTTAAACATTGATTTTAAAACTTTGGATTCCAGATTCTTTCCTTTCCTCCCTCATCACCCACCCTTACTGGGAAATAAGTAATTCAATATAGATTTTACATGTGTAGCTACATAACACATTTCCATTTTGGATATATTGTGAAAGATTATGTTTCCCTCCATCCTATCCCACCCCCTACTTATTCTATTTTCTACTTTTACCCTGTCCCTTTTGAAGATTTTATGCTTCTAACTACCCTCCCTCCCAATCTGCCCTTCCCTCCATCATCACCCGTCTCATCCCCTTCCCCCCTACTCACCTGTTGAGTTAGATACCCCATTTAGTGTGTGTGTCATTACCTCCCTAAGCCCAATTCAATGAGAGTAAGGTTGACCAATTCCCTTTTGCCTTCTTCTTCTTCCCAAACATTGCAAAAGTTTCCCCTTGCCTCTTCTATATGACAATTTACCCGTTCTGTCTCTCCTCATGTCCTCTCATTATATTCCTCTCTCATCTCTCAGTTTCATCTTTTAAGTATCATCCCTTCCTAGTCAATTGATCCTGTGCCCTCTATGTGTACCTGTACACATATATATACACACTTACATATGTATTCATAAGCCCATATACCCTCCTTATAGACATATATATGTATGTATATATACAAACATACATATGTACATACATACACATTCATATTTAATTCACCTATTCTCATACTGAGAAAAGTTTCATAAGTTACAATTATTGTTTTTCCATGTAGGAATGTAAATAATTCAAATTTCATAAGTTCCTTATGATTTATTTTCCCTTTTTAACTTCTCATGCTTCTCTTGCTTCTTTATCTGAATGTCACATTTTCTATTCAACTCTGGTTTTTTCATCAAGAATGCTTGAAAGTGCTCTTTTTCCTTGAATGACCATATATTCCCCAGAAACATTACACTCAGTTTTGCTGGGTTGGAGACTCTTGATTTTAATCCCAGATCCTTTGACCTCCAGAGTATCATATTCCTAGCCCTGTGATCCCTCAGTGTAGAAGCTGCAAGATCCTGTGTTATCCTGATTGTGTTTTCACAATATTCAAATTGTTTCTTCTCAGATGCTTGTATTATTTTCTCCTTGATCTGGCAACTCCAAAACCTGGCTATAATATTCCTTAGAGTTTTCTTTTAGGGATCTTTTTCAAGAGGAAATTGGTGAATTCTTTCAACCTCTATTTTGTCCTCTGGTTCTAAAACATCAAGGCAATTGTCCTCAAGAATTTCTTCAAGGATGATTTCTAGGGTCTCTTTTTGATCATGGCTTTCAGGTAGTCCAATAATCCTGGATCTATTTTCCAGTCAGTGGTTTTTTCAATAAGATATTTCACATTGCTTCTATTTTTTTCACTTGTTTGGCTCTGTTTAATAGTATCTTGATTTCTCATAAAGTCATTTACTTCCATTTGCTCAACTCTAATTCTGAAGAAATTATTCTCTTCTGCAAGCTTTTGAGATTCTTTTTCTATCTAGCAAATTTGGCTTTTTAGGGCATTCTTCTCCTTATTGTCTTTTTGGGTCTCTTTTGGTATTTGAGTTAATCTATTTTTAAGGTGTTCTTTTCTTTAGTCAGGTTGTTGACTCTCTTTTCATGATATCCTTCCATCATTCTCATTTCTCTTCTCAATTTTTCCTCCACTTCTCTTACTTGGTTTTCAAAATCCTTCTTAAGCTCTTCTATGGGCCGTAACCAGTTCATATTTGTCTTTGAAGCTTTTGGTGCAGGAGTTCTGACTTCATTGTCTTCCTCCCATTCCATGTGTTGATCCTTTTTATCCCCCCTAAAAGGAACTGTAGTTGGATTACTGTGCTTTTTTGCTTCCTTTGCTTGCTCATGTTGCTGTTCAATTACTTAACTTTTGAGCTTTTTGCCACAGCGAACTCTGCTTCCAGAGAAGAGAACTTTGTCCCAAACCCCTGGGGTTTTTACAGCTGCCAGAGCTATTAGTTGGGCACTCTTTGAAGCCTCCACAGGCTGTGGCACCTGGTCACACATCCCAGGACCTCTACCCAAGACAGAAATCCAGATCTAAGCAGGATAAAACAAGAGTGATTGCCCCTCAGAATGGTAGCTTGGTCCCCCTACCATCTGTAGGCCAGGAGCTCTGAAGCAGCCACATGGAGTTGGCTGCACAGTCGCTGTAGCTGATCTGCTTCTCCCATATAGGGGCAGAGGCTGGACTGCACTCTCAGTCCCCTGTTCTCAAAGCTCCCACTAACCTCTCGCTTTGTCTTTTGCATTTATGGGTTGATATGGGAAACAGCAAAAGCTGTTGGTGATTCACTCTTTTGAAGTCCCTCCAACCCTGCCTGATTGATGCTTCCCTGGGGCTGAATCCACAGGCTCATGTGGGGCTGGGATCAGCTCCCGGCACTGCAATGAACCCTTCTTCTCCTGTTGGGCTGCCTTCAGTGGGAGATTTGTTTTTCTCTGTCACTTTGTGGGTTCTGTAGCTCTAAAGTTTGTTTAGAGTCGTATTTTACAGGTATTTGAGGTGTTTGGTTATGGGGGTAGCCATGGAGTTTTCCTGCTTTTATGTCACCATCTTGGCTACC
>JAQQSW010011046.1:0-12853 GCA_028646575.1 Pseudocheirus occidentalis
GGAGCTGAAAGCTTACAGGTTCTCGTCCAGTCCTCAGGGATGAACAGCTCCCAAGTCCTTGTCTAGTCCTCAAGGCAGTCCCCGGCACACACTGAAGTTCACCGGATTCAGCACACCTCAAACCCTTCAGGACTTCTCTTGCCTGGAACTCAAGGATCAGCCAGGCCACCAACAAACAGAGTCCCATCCTGTTCGTGTCTTCAGTCAGCCACTGAGCCCACAAAATCTGTCTGTCTCTGAATTTCTCCTGTTTATAAACACTGGCCTTCTCCCAAGTCAACATGGTTTAGGGGAGTGTCTCAGCCAATGGCATTCTTCCAAGTCACAGGGGAATTCACACCTTTTCACCAATGGACAGAGTCCTACACTTAGCACTAAGTTACTAGGATCTACTTAACATCTGATCAAACAAATTAATTACCATTACAGATGTAGATGTGAGGAGTTCATTCCAGTAATGAGCATACACCTGTGCAAAGGCACGATGAATAGAGAATCAGTATGTATAGAGAATAACTACTAGGCTAATTTGAAAGGGAGTAGTATGAAATAAACCTGGAAAGGTAAAGCCATTTTGTATAGGGCTTTAAATACCAGCCTTGGGACTTTGTATTTTATATTACAAGTAATAATGTATCAGTGACAGTTTTTTTTAGTAGGAGAGAGACATGGTCAGATCTGTGATTTAGGAATATCAGATTTTTTCCTGTTTCCTTTTTTTTTTTTTTTTTTGGTATTTTTCCCTAGTTACATGTAAAAACAATTTTCAACTCTTGTTTTTAAAATTTTGAGTTCCAGATTCTCTTTTCCCCCACTTCCATTGAGAATGCAAGCAGTTCAACACAAGTCATACATGTGTAGTCACACAAAACTTATCCATAGAAGTCATATTTTTAAAGAAAACAGACCAGAAAACCTCAAGAAAAATGCAAGTTAAAAAAAAGTATGCTTCAGTTTGTATTCAAACAACATCAGTTCTTTTTCTGGGGATGGACAACATTTTTCATCGTAAGTTCTTCAGTTGTCTTGGATTGTTGTATTGCTGAGTTTAGCTAAATCATTCACAGCTAACCGTCTTAAAATACTGTTGTTACTTTGCACACAGTACATTTCACTTTGTATCAGCCCATACAAGTCTTTTGAGGTCTTCCTGAGAGCATCCTGCTCATTATTTCTTATAGTACAGTAGAATTCCATCATAGTCACATACCACAACTTGTTCAGCCATTCCCCCAGTTCATGGGCATCCACACAATTTCTGATTCTTTACCTCTAGAAAAGAACTGATATAAATATTTTTGTACATATAGGTTCTTTTCCTTTTTGTTTTTTATCTCCTTCAGGATACAGACCTAGTAGTGGTGTTGCTTGGTTTTATGGCCCTTTGGGCATAGTTCCAAATTGCTCTACAAAATGGTTGAATTGTTTACAACTCCACCAACAGTGCATTAATGTCTCATTTTTCCCACATCCCCTCCAACATTTGACATTTACCTTTTCTGTCCTATTTGACAATCTAATAGGTATAAGACAGTACCTCAGAATTGTTTTAATTTGCATTTCTCCAGTCAGTTGTGCGTTAGAATATTTTTTCATATGGCTAGCATTGATTACTTCATTTGAAAATTGGTGCTATCTTTTGATCACTTATCAATTGGAGAATGGTTCTTATTTTTATAAATTTGACTGTTTTCTTTATGTTTTAGAAATGAGGCATTAATCAGAGAAGCTTGCTTCAAAATTCTTTTCCAAAGTTACTATTGCTAACTGTATTTCCCTCCATCCTATTCTCCCCACTCCCATTTATTCTATTCTCTCTTCTTTCAACCTGTCCCTACTCAAGTGTTATGCTTTTGCCCACCACCTCCCCCTCCAATTTGCCCTCCCTTCTATTACATGCCTTCTCCTTCCCCTCTGACTCTTCTGTAGGGTATGATAGATTACTGTACCCAGTTGCGCATGTATGTTATAGGGATATCAATTTGCAAGTCATGTGGATGGATATAAAAAGTGATAAGAATTTTATGAGTGGAGAGAAAGTGACATATATGAGAGATGTGGTGGAGCTAGAATTAACAGCTGATTTGATAAAGGTTTGAAGGAAAGAGAAGAGTTAAGAAAGACTGATGTAGCTCTGAGACTAGAAGAAATCATCAAAATAATATGTTTTGATCAGGCTCTGAAAGCTATGCCATTTGCTTTTTGAACATTTATGCCTTGAACAATTTAGGTATTAGGTCTTTAGAAAACCCAGCCCAATAGCAATACTGTAGGACTGGATGGTCATGAAGTCTCCTTGTTCTCTTTCTTGATAGAAATATCGAAAATTTCTAGCCAATTAGAGTGAAAATAGGTATTTTAAGGCATTAGTGCAGAGGAATGAAAACCTGTTTGTGAAGTTTTTAAAAAAATCTAAGTATATTTTAATAAATTACTTTCAAATATGAAGTTGGAATATTGATGAAATAGAAATATATTGATTCACTATACTAATGATTCACTGTTTAATGATCTGGGTATAATCACCTGAGCAAACTCAGTGCATCCTGACAGAATATCGGAAATGAAAAACCACAGCATACAGCCCTGGGATTTCCTGCTAGCGTCTTCTTCAGGCTTCATTTCATATCACTCAATTATATCTTAAGATTTTACAGCTTTGCTATTTAACCCTTTTCTTGCCTTTATAGTTATATCTCAGTGAAACATACTTTCCTGCTTATTGTCATCAAAAGACTAAATATCTGCTTTGTCTTAGGGTTAAAATGTAATTTTAACTTCTTCAGTAATGAGATTTTAAGAAAATAAATATCTCAATTTAACATTTAATTGAGCATCTATCTTCAAGCCACTACTCAGATTGCTAATATTGTGAGTATTTCCATCAAAAGTTTATTAAGCACCTACCATGTGCCAAATACAACCAAATCCCAGCCTTCTAGGAGCTTAAAATCTAGTCCAGCTGCATGAATATGATTCACTGAAACAACAATACTTGCCTATATTTCTGTGGTAAGCAAGTTGTTCTTCCCAGTTCCTTTCATTATACACAGTTACTTTACATTGATGTATCAAATGTTTTATGACATTTTATTTAACTGATTTTAAATTGTTTTAACAGGGTTTTTTCAACAAATATCCGTATTTTAGATTCTCGGTAAATACAGCATTATGTGAGCAAATGTATAAGCACTGCTCTTATTCTTTAGATTTTTTATTTATAATTTGTAGAGCTTATTGGGTTACATGTTACTTGGTCTATGATACTAACAATAAGTGCTAGCATGTTTTTAGGACTTTTTTTGATTTGCATTTCTAGAGCTAGGAGTAATCTAAGAGGTCATGTAGCCCAATCTCTTAATTTTACAGAGGAGAAAATTTAGGGCCAGGCTGGGTAAGTGATTTACTCAAAGTCACATTGAAAATACGCTTCATAGTTGTAGGATTTGAACCCAGGTCTTCTAACTTCACTCCATGGGTGATTCTTCTTACCCGACCCCTCCATCCCAACCACACTTGCCATATGGTTGTCATTTTGTTTATTCTTTGTGCTTGAATAAGTTCATGTTGGGAATTTTCTTTGGAAAGTTATCTTAGAAAACCAATTTTTGGAAATATAGTATACACAGTTTGAATAAATTCTTGTTTTTGTGTTTTTTTAAGCAAATACAGTGTATAGTGAAAGTGACAGAATTCCGTACTACTCATCTTATTTATCTAGTTCAGGGTTCCCATTATTTAGGAAGAGATAGAGAAAATGAAAGGAAAAAGCAAAGGAGTTGATTTTTCATCTTTTGACACTGGCTGTAGGCTTAGTAACGGAATGTTTTCTTTATGCTTCTTTTTCTATCGTTAAAATAAGGCAGTAATCTACCTGCCTCTTTCTCATTTCCTTGGAATTTCATTAGGTTTAGTTGGTTAGTGGCTATGGGAATTTTTTTGAAGTAGGTATATTTTTCTCATTTATTTAGTGGCTACTGGTACTATACTATAAGTATAGATTGTTTACTTTTATTTACAAAAACATCTATCTATTCTTTGGCCTTCTGAGATTTTACTTTTATTTTGTGTACTTGTAACTCCTTTGTTCAGCTGGTAGAACTCTATCCCTTTACCACCCATATAGACCTCAAAGCCTGACTTGTCTAGGCTTTGTTTCGTAGCTTTGTGCGGTATTGCTCCAAGAGACTGTTTTGTCCACAGCTCTGGGATTATAAAGTGTTCTTCTTAATCAACAGGTGCTAGAGTTGGCCATCGCTCCTTGATGAGGTACTACAAACAACGATTTGGTTTGTCGAGAGCTGTTACTACTGCCAAAAATCAGAAAGCAGTGGGCAGGGTGCTCCAGCAATACAGAGCACTGGGATGGACTGGGAGCACAGGTATGTGGTGTATTGAAAGCTGAAAAACTTGGAAAAGGACTCTTATTTCTGGGAAGGGTCATTGGTTAATTTTTTTCATGATAAGATGGTGGAATTTCCCTAGGGAAAACTTATGTTCTCAGTATCAACAGCATCCATTTTAGGCCAAGTATATTAAAGACTGACAAAGAATGTTTTATTTTTGAGAATATTTCAGCCTCAGCCCTGAACAGAATTAAAGACAAGGAAGAATGCCTAACTCTAGCCTTTCATAGTAGATTTTTGGTACCAGACATTATCTAAAATTCTCTTCCATGTATAACCAAATGTTTTAATATATTTGAATACAATATATTGTTTTCTGTCCTTATAGAGACTATTATTAGTTGTCCTTTGTGTACTTCCTTTGCACAGGGAAAAATGGTGCTATGGATAGACCACATTATACCTATAATCCTAGCTAGCTGTTTCCTAAATGTGGATTATTGGTTGCAAGGAGATCCAGATAAGAAACTGGAATGCTTAGTGTGATGTATCATACTGCAAAGAAATAACTCAAACCATATATCTGAGTAAGTGTAAATATCTGAATGAGTAGCATTGCCTTTATAGCCATATTACTGAAGGCACAGGTTATAATAGAGACAACTTTATTCAGCACAATGGAGGTAAAATAGATTTTGTTTATAGATGAATCTCAGTTCCAGAGGTCACTTACTTTGTTTCTTAGCAGTAACAAACTGAATAGCAGCTACTGAATTTTAAAATGCCAGTCCCTGTCCTCAGAGTAGAGAGGCTTTTAATTCAGAAAGTATGGTATGAAGGGCCTCCAACCTGGTTTCCATATGAAGCTGATTCAGATTGAAACACAGAGTAAGGCAGTTTTGGCAGCCACCTCATTCTTGTCACAGAAGTGACCTTGGGGGGAAAAAAAACACCAGGTAAGAGGCCAGAGGACCTAGTTAAGTGCCATCTTTGTCCTTTACTAGCTGTGCCACTGTGGGTGAATCACTGAAACTCTATGAACCTTAAGTTTCTTCATTTGTAAAATGGGAATAACTAATTATAACACCAGTTTGCTAGGGTTTCTGTGAGTATCTAAGATATAATGTACATACAAAATATTTTATAAATCATAAAGCCATCATGGAATTGTTGGTTAATGTCATCATTCAGCAGCATATCATTAACTTCTAGCGAGACAACTTACTAAGCACCCCTTCCCAACTTCAAAACAAAGTAATGTAGCATGTTAAATAAAAGAATAAAAACAAAACAAATTGTAGAAAAGAAATAACTATTCCCAGGAAAAATTGGACTGGGGTGGTGGAGGGCTGAAAAAATTGAACAACCAAAAATAGTGCCCAGGACAGTGAATCTATACTGCAGAATTTTGTTTTTGTTTTTTAAAAGCAATGCTATGAACCCAAAAAAGTATAATACTGTAGGGTCAAGAGGACTCCCAGAAATAATACAAGAGATGATCCATTATGCTTTATAGGAGCAAAATAAGAGTTACTGGAAGAAACAGCAAAAGAAATTAAGAATTCTTTTAAAAGATTTAGACAGGTGAAAACATGTAGAAAATCACTTTAAAATAATAGACTTTGAAAAATGATTGACCTCAGCACAATGGAGGTAAAATAGATTTTGTTTATAGTTTTATATATTTTGTTTATATATTTATATATTTTGTTTCAAAATAAAACCGAAAGGCAGTAAGATTGAAAGAACACCTAAGATCTCTGCAAAGCCAAAGCTACTTACCTTGAGAACAGAATTATTGATCTTCTAGGAAAATCCAACCTTAAAAGCTATACTATAAGAGTATAATAGAGGAAATCCTAAAGTACTGATTAATATATTGCATTGCTAAAAAATAGTAACCCCCACGTCCAACTCATTCAGAAAGATTGTGGGTCAGACTCTAGGAGTTCAATAAATAACCAGTCTTGCAAGCCCCCAAGAGAAGGCCCTTTGTGTACCTGGCCAAATCTTCTAAGTTATGCCTTGTCTGTGAGTAATGAAAGAAAGGGGGTAGAATATAAATGAAATTGGCTTGCTCAGCATAGTATAACAAATCCTATAAAACTGAGCTTTCACCATCAGTGAAGAAAATGGATTTTCAGCAAAGGAAAAAAGATATTCATTATCTCACTAAATAAACTAGACAGTCAGGACATTTCACAAGTAATTCATCAATCAAAAGAAGTGTTTAAAAAGTTATAAACAAGGTCATTTAGCATGAAAAGGCGAAGTAACTAAATCAGTGTTTCCTATTGATTTATATTGACTGATGGAACAACACGAGTATTTATGAGGGAAGCTTACCGTGGGAGCTTGGACAGAAGTATACTAGAAGAGGAATTAGAGGAAAGAGTGAATTTATTATTTCTTTTTTTTGGAAGGGGAAAGGTAAGACATTTGGGGTTAAGTGACTTGCCCAAGGTCACACAGCTAGAAAGTGTCAAGTGTCTGAGACCAGATTTGAACTCAGGTCTTCCTGACCCTGGGGCTAGTGCTCCATTCATTACACCACCTTGCTGCCCCAAATTATTTCTTGGAATACCCTTGGAAAATCATTCATAGTCAGATAGGAATGGTATGGGACATCCAGAATCCTATTCATCTCTGTTCTTCATAAAGTTAAGAGGAGAGGATGGTTTTCTTCAGCTGTCTGAATTTGGCTGTATATCATTAGGAGGACATTTTGTGCCATCCCGTCACCTCTAGAAATTGAAAAGTCAGGAAAAAGAAAGGGTGAGGACCATGGAGATTTTCTAGTTCAATTTCTGCATTTTAAGAATTGGAAGACTGAGATTCAGAGGGGTGGGTAGATTTTCTGTTTTCAGGGATTGTAGCAGGGCAACCCTGATTCTGGATCCACAGCTCCTGTTACTACGCTACTTCCTTAATTAATATCCCTGGATCTTATTATCTCAAGCTAAGAGAGGTTGTCATTATTGGAAAGGGGGAGTCAAGCTGTTGAGGTGATGTTTGATAATCTCATATCACACTTTTGTCTAGGGTGAAAAAATAAGAAGACAAAACCATTGTCTTAGAAGTCTCACCTTGGTTGAATCATTGAGAAAATGACATTTATGTGCAAAATCAGTGGGTCAGTCCTAGAGCACCCTAGAAGGGGAAAAGAGTAGGAAAGTGGAAGGACATTTCTTGGATTGAATACTATGAGTGAATGGCTTTCAAACAGAAAAGGTGATATGTCACTTCTGAAACTGGGCAAGGGAAGGATAAAAAAGAGGAAGATGATGATAGCTAGTATTTAGGTAGTGCTTTCAGGTTTGCTGGATGAGGTTGAGGTTTTTCCTCATTCTGCCAAAAACTCTAAGGTAGATGTTGTTATTGTCACCATTTTACAGATGAGGAAACAAGTCTGAGAGATACTAAGTGACTTATCCTGGGACACACAGCGAATAAATGTCTGAGGCAAGATTTTTACTCAGATCTTTCAGGCTCCAAGATCACTGCTTTAATCACTGTGTGTGCCTACTTGCTTAGAGAATAACAATAAAAAGTGCATTCAGGGTATCCACACTGGAAAGAAGAAGCCTGTGAGAGGAAATGGGGATCAGATTGGCAAAGGCAGAATTTCAGGGACCCTAGTGCAGGTTTTCAAGGTGAAAAAGGTAGCAATTTTTATGGAAATTAGTCTTAAATATTGTAACCTTGAGTGTGAGTGGAATAGACTTGCCCATGAAATGACAGGATGTATCACAGCACAGAACTTGTACATTTGCTATTTACAGGAAAATTGTATAAAACATAAAAGCATGTAGGGAGTTAAAATGAGGAACAAGGATAGAATTAATTATGCTCCTTTTTTGGAATTACCTGAATGGTCATTTATGATTTCAGATAAAGCCGTTTATAAAAATGAAAAAATAGGTATTGTCAAGGGTTACAGATATGAAACTCTTTTATGCTTAAAGGCCCTTTGCTAATGAAGTAGCATTATTAAATGTATACTGAGGCAGCTAGCTGATGCAGTAGAAAGATCTCTGGGCCTGGAGTCAGGAAGATCCTGAGTTCAAATCTGCTCTAAGACACTTACTAGCTGTGTGGTCACAGGCAAGTCACTTAACTTCTGTTCGCCTTAGTTTCTTTGTAAAATGGGGATAAGAATAGCACCTACCTCCTAGGGTTGTTGTGAAGATCAAATGAGGTCGTCGTAATGTGCTTAGCAAATAGTAAGTGTCTGGCACATCGTAAGTGCTGTAGAGGTGCTTATTCCCTTCCCCCCTCCCCAAATGTATTATTCACCAAGTGGCATTAATATCTAGGGCAGAGCTAACTAAAATGCTAAGATAGTAACTTAATTGTAAGAATTTGACAAATCTAAATTAGATCAATGAAAGCCACATGCATTGTTCTCAAAAATTTGAGAAAGAAGCCTCTTTATCACAGTGGTCTCTTAGGTAAGCCCTCTGGGCTCTGAAGCATGACCCCAAGAATGTGTAATTAGCCAGAGGATAAAAAAGTATGTCATGTCCCACCTTCCACTTGGATTTATCTCCAACAAAGCTATAACTTTCTCTGATATCTAGCCTTCCATGACTGTACACACTTCCCTCAGGTTTGTTATACTGTAATCTAACCAGGGGACCTGCAGCAACAGCTGTGCAGGTGAAATTCTCCACATGCGCGCATGCCCCTGACCCCCGCCTCCCCCCCATCTCCGTATCCTGCAGCAGATACCCCAGAAGGGACCTGGCAAGATCCTTGTTCATTTCCTTCCCTTCCATTTTGGCTCTAACAGTGAGTTGCATAGCGTGAGCCGGTGTGGATAGATTGTAATTTGCCTCACAGACTCATTACATTAACTTTCTTTCCATCTTAAACCCATTACTCTTACAAACTTCCCTATTTCTGGGCACTTCCATCCTTTGAACTCTATAGATACCCAAGTTCAAAACTTTGTTGTGATCCTCAACTGCTTCCTCTCAACATATATCCAGTTAGTTGCCAAATCATTTCCAATCCCATGATTTCTTTCTCATGGGTCTCCTCTCCATTTCACAGCCACCTACCTCATTCAGTCTAGGTACAATGGATGTGGTATAGGATTCGGAGTCATGAAGATCTGAGTTCAAATCATACATCAAACATTTACTAAGGATGTGACCTTGGGCAAGTCAAAAAAACCCATTTCTCTCACAACCTTGCTGTAAGGATCCATAGAGTACTAGTTATTTAATTCCTTATCACCTCTTGCCTGTATTATTACAGTAACCTAGTTTCCCTACCTCAAATCTATCCCTATTCCAGTTCATCTTCCACTAAGTTGCCAAAGTAATTTTGTTAATGCACAGATCTGACCATATTTCTTAACTGACTAAACTCCAGAATTATCCTGTTTACTTTTCCCTTTTGACTCTTGTGATCAGATATTTCTTCTTTATCTAAAAAGTCTATTATTTTGCTTTAGAATGTGTGTAATTACTAATATAGCAGTATATGTATATAATTTATAAAAAAATAAATTACATTAATTGGGGCATATGCTGAAAACTTTCTTTCCTGATGGGGTGTGTGCACATTCAAAAAATTTGGAGACCACTTTCCTGTCATATGAGAAAATATGGTCTTAATATCCAAACCAGAGACTGAAGCAAGGAAAGAGAACTGAAAGACTAATATTACCAAATTTTCAGTTGGTGCAAAATTATTTTATATTTTGGAAGAATGCATCGATATAACCTTAAAATTATTTCATTTGTGACCCAATTGGATTTATACCACGGGATGTATGGATGATTCCACATTAGGAAAACACTTTGCATAATCAATCTTATAAATAACATAACTCATGTGATTATAATCGGTAGATAACGAAGCAGCATTCAACAAAATATGTTCTTTAAAAAAAATAAAGGCTAAAATGATAATAGAAAGGCAGGGCTTTTTGTAAATATGATCAAAAGCATGTGTCTAAAACCAACAACTAGGATTTTTTGTATTAGAAAAGTGAAGTAAGAGCTGTCTTTTTTTTTTACTATTGTTATTGCTTTGTTAATTATAATAACCAATTTATATTATATAATAATTATTACTAATAATAGCTAACATATAGCACTTAACTATGCACCATGAACTGTCTGAGCATATTATAACCATTATCTCATTTGATTTTCAACGCAAACCCTTGGAGGTAGGTGTGATTATTATTCTCATTTTTCAGATGAGGAAACTGAGGCAGACAGATTAAGTGACTTGCTGAAGATCACACAGCTGGTAAGTTTCTGAGGCAGGATTTAAACTAGGGTCTTACTTAATGCAGGCTCAGTATTCTATCCACTATGCCAACTAGCTGCCCCATTACTGTTATTTAATAAAATACTCAAAATACTATTAGAGCTATAAAACAGGGAAAAGAAATTAAGGGAATAGGAATCAGCAAAGCATAAGACTATGATAGTTTATTTTGAAGATAATAGAGAAGGCAAGAGTTAATTTTGGAGGTAGAATTGAAAAGATTTAAACTAACTTGCTGAATATGATGTCTGAGAGTGAAGATTTTTGAAGATAACTGAGATTGCAAAGTTGGGTGCTTATGAGATTGATGGTACTCCCAGCAGAAATAAGAAACTGGTTTTGTGGGGAAATCGATGTTTTATTTTCAGCATGTTGAATGGGAAGTTCCTAGGAACATTTATTTGGAAATGTAAGATAGGTAGGTAGTGATTTCTTACTTGGAGAGAGACTGAATAGGGCAGGAGCTGTAAATCTGAGAGTAAACTACATAGAGGTGATAGTCAAATCTTTGGAGATGGCATCACCACTGAATGAAATGTATGAAAAGGCATTTAAGTGCTTGCTTTACGCTAAACACTATTGTAGTCTTTAAGGATACAGATAGAAAAGTTAGACAGTCACTGTTGTAAAGGAGCTCAGAGCAGGTTAAAGAAGAGAGCTCTGATGCATGAATGATGGAGAGACTTGGTGGTTCTCAGAATATACCAGCAGATTAGATGATACCAAGGAGAAACAAACTACTGAGAAAAGATTATTTATTTGATAGCAACTGCTGGGAAAATTGGAAAGTGGTGATGGGTGTAATGACAGGGCAAATTATAAGGTACAGTGGGCCAGAGGGTATAGTGATAGGGCAGATGAAAATGCCTGTGATGATCCTTCATATAGGATTATAATTCTGTTTGCTATATTTTGGCACAAATGGAACCTTTTACTAAAACTGAGGACCTCCTTGAAACATAAACCCAGCAACGTAGGTGTTAGATCAAATGCTACGAACAATTTAGTAACTTTTCTCCCACAATTACAAATTGCTTTCCAGAACAGTTGGCTTCGCTGACAATATTTTAGTGTTCTGATCTCATCACAGCACTTTCAATATTGAGTTGCTTTATTTAAAAAAAAAAATCTGAACTAATTTGAGATATAGATATACCTGGCATATAATTTCATTTACCTTATTAGTGATTTGAAACATTTTTTCATATGGTTGTTGATTCCATTATTTTGAAAACTGTTGGGTCATTTTCTCTGATCACTTATTCAATATTGAGGAATAACTCAAACTTGTTGAATTTTAGTCAGTTTTCTCTAGATTTTGGACATCAGATGGCTAGGTGGCAAAGTGGATAGAGTACTGGACCTGGGGTCAGGAAGACTTAACGTACAAATCCAGCCTCAGATGCCAACTGTGTGATCCCAAGCAAGTCTGCCTGATCTCCCTCAGCTTCCCCATCTGAAAAATGTGAATAACAATAGCACCCACCTCCCAGGGTTGTTGTAAAGATTAAATGAGATGATCATTGTAAAGCATTGAGCACACAGTTCCATGACACTTAATGAGTGCAATATAAATAAAAGGTGTTATATAATTATCAGATGTGTTTGATGCAAATTTTCCCTATAATCCATAGTTTTCTTATTCTACATACAGTGATATGTGTTTGAGAAGATTTAAATTATATAAAAATGCAGTTGTCTACTTTGTCTTTTATAAAATGCACTAAACTTTTCTGATTATAAATTATTCTTTTAGTCATTGTTGTGAAAGATAGGACTTGTTATTTTTTTTTTACTGATAGAAACATTTTATTTTTTTTAATTTTAATTTAGTTTTTTATTTGTTTTCTTGTTTACATTATTCATTTTCATTACATTTTTTGAATTACACATTTTCTCCCCGTCTTGCTCCTGCCCCAACCCCATAACAGCAATCCCACTGTAAAGCCCCTCCCCTGCTCTGCTCTCCCACCTTCTGGCAGGGCAGGAGGGGTCTCCCCATTCCAGCCCCTGTATATCTTAATTCCCAGTTGCAGGTATTGCAGAACTTTAAATTCTAGATTCTGTCTATTCCTCCCCTGTCACCCACCCCCACTAGAAGGACACTCAGTTCAATACAGGCTATGGATGTGTGATTATACAGGACATCTCCACAGTGGACAGATTGTGACCGTGATAGTCTGTCTCTCCTTCCTATCCCTCCTCCCCCCCTGCTCCGT
>JAQQSW010011047.1:0-12853 GCA_028646575.1 Pseudocheirus occidentalis
CAGAGCCCAATATCATTACACACCCATGACTTTAAAGTCTGAAGCTTTTAATTAATGTTTTCAAGGTTTTTTCTGCTACTGGCCTTTTGTCCTCATATGATACTCCAGCAGTGGGTGGTGTCTTCAGGTCTAAAAAATCCTAGGCAGTCCTTGCCACATCCTAGATACATGCTTCAGGAAAATAGACTTCTCTACTATTTCTCCTAAATTGACAAGCTATGCCTTGGTACACATCAGGAAGGATTCACAAGTCACCAACTCATCTCTGATTCTTCTCCCTATCTCTAGAAAACTTCTTTTCTGAGAGCGCCTTTGGATTCATACCCACACTTCTTAAGAGTACAAGAAGCTACTTCTTCCTCAGAGGACAGAGCTCAACCTTCCATGGCAGGAAGGGGTGGGGGAAAGTCTCTCACCTACTCCACAGTTCCAACAAATCTGCAGGCCTTCTCCTCCTTTTCTGTGCCACATTCTTCCACCTGTCATGTCAAAGTACAACATACTAAGAAATCCTTCTTTTCCTTTGGATTTTTTTGTTTCCTTTTTTTTCTGAAGCCCTCCTTACAGGTTCTGTAGAAGATTTAACTCTCTCTGATAATTTGTAGAGTTGAGATATTCCACCAACCTGCACGTTGGGATTTCAGATTTGTTATTTTGCCTGGCAGAGACACAAATATAGCATACTGTCTATGGGTCACTTCAAAATTCCTTTTGCCCTCTGTACCTTCTAGAAGGGAGATCCTTAGTCTTTTGCCATTCTTATGGGTAACTCTTGTGGTAAGTGATTTTTACAAATTACCTACTTGTTAAAGGAGGTAAAAACAATCATTAGCTGTGTGCCAACTTCATGCCAACCACCAAGTACTTTACAAATACTATTTAATTGGATTCTCACAACAATTTTGGGAGGTGCCGTTATTATTCCTTCTTTTTTTTTGGAGGGCAGTTGGGGTTAAGTGACTTGCCCAAAGTCACATGGCTAGTTAGTGTGTCAAGTATCTGAGGCTGGATTTGAACTCAGGTCCTCCTGACTCCAGGGCCAGTTCTCTACTCACTGCGCCACCTAGCTGTCCCAATTATTATTCCTGTATTATAGTTAAGGAAATTGAGGTAGGCGAAGGGTAAGTGACTTACCCATGGTAACACGGCAGTTATTATCTACTTACTAGGTTACACAGCTACGAAGCATCTGAGGTTAAATTTGAACTTAGGTCTTCCAAACTCCAGGCCCAGTGTTCTACCCACTGCGACACCGGACACTAGCTCAGGGATTCCTGAAAAGTATTTATAGCAAACCTCCTGCCTTTTCCTCTGATGCTAGCTTGCCCAGGTTCTTTTGACTGGGAATTACTAGAGTTCTACCAAAGACATAACTAGAAGCTGATTATAGTTCTTGTTTATGAGGGGATCTCAAGTGGAACCCAATTATTTGCCCCTCTGTATTACTTCCTACGTTTTCTGTTCTCTCCTGTTCCTTAGACTTCAGAAACCATCCCCTTTCTTGCTATTTCCAGCAGTTTCTCTGCCCCCAGCATTATGGAATCACTATGCTTTCTCTCCCTGATTTTTCTTTCATTTTTCTTTCTAGGGTTTTTCATCACTGACCTCTCCTTTCAGGTTTACTTTAAAGGGGATGTGACAAGAGAGAATTTTTGCTGGATTTCCCCCAGTACCTGACCTTCCCTGGCTCTACACCCGTTTTCCCTTTACAATATCACCTTCATCGCTATGTGTCACACATCTACATTTTGAAAAAAAACTCTTGTAGATTTTCATTATAGTTTTAAAAATGTGAAAGATCCTTGTTTATAGATGAACAAAAACAATTCTTGACCTCTTTTTCTGGGGAGCATTCCTCCAAAAGTCATATCACTTCCTTGGTGAGGGGGTGTTTTACTTCAAGGTGGGTTTGACTAGAGGATCAAGTTTTTAATGAATTCAAATAGAGCTATTTTCTCAGTTTAGCTCTGAGACTAGGAAAAGATTGTAACTAATTTTAAAATAAAATAAAATAAAAATGAGGGAGTATTGGAAATCGAGAAGAAAAGTTTGTCATTTTTGCTCTTTACCTTTAGCAAAGAGTTGACTGATGGAAACTGGGGGTCTTTTGGGCCTGCACGTTTCTGAGTGGAGAAAGTACGGTCAACTTTAAAGCTCTGATTCAGGAAGTTTGTGGTAGAGTCAGAATTAGAATGTGGGCCTCTTGATTCCTAGTGTTCTTTGGCCTCTACTCTGCTGTGACCACGTCCAGGGGGCCAGAGGATGGCAGTGTAGGGGTGATGGTAAAGAGAAGTGGCCCAACTAGACTGGTGCCTAATTGATCTATCATTATTTATTGAGTCTTTGCCAGGTACCAGTTACTGTGTTTGATTAAAGTCAGATCTGAATAGAAGGTGCATCCTGCGAAGTCCCTCTCAAACAGATTTAAATGATAGGGACATCAAAATGTTTGTTAATAATAATAATAAATAGCACATCATTCATTCATTTCAGCGGCTGAGCACATTCCCAGGCTGACACAGCCAAGATATGGGGATTAGAGTCTAACTCGTACTTGCTATCATGTAATGGTTTTCCTGCAAGAGAATCTTGTCAATGGAGCGCCAAAAGGGAATCAGGAGAATGGAATTACGGAATTCTGCTCTGTCTCTGATGCTAATGTTAATGTTATACGTGTACTTAGACAAACCATATAGTTTTTCTGTGCTAGTTCCTATAAAAACGGGAATTACTACACTCCCGAATTACAAGGATGTTGAGAGGGATGGTTCCTCTTTTTTTTTTTAATCAGAAAGAGATTTTGAAAAGCATATAGATAGTTGTGTTATCAATACAAGGATTTTTACCATTTATTATTGCTATTCATCTTTCCTGGTTATTTCACGGTAAAGATTTGTGGTTGGCACTTCATTTTCTTTAAAGGATAAGATCCTTTCCTAAGTACCTTTTGAAAGCCAATTTATATTTCGGCCATTTGATTAATAGGAATCAGGGAGCCCGGCCTTCCAATCAAAGTGCTTCTGAATAATTCAATACCGTATATTAAAAGTGGAGACCCATTGCCTGGCATGATTTACTCTAGTTGGTGGAGAAATATGTGCCACCCATCTACACATGGTCATTCTTTATCTTCTCCCCTTCAGTTGAAACAGAGTCAGGGGCTTGAAATTTTCAGGCAATCACTGTTCATAACCTGCCCCCCCCAAACCCCACTGACTTTTGGAGAAGTCTGTTTGAGGTAATCAATATAGGGAAAATTTTGGAGATGCACAGAGCCCTTCAATATCCAGTTATTCTGACAGGCCTTATTATGTAATGACTGCTAACAGAAGGACCTTTGTCAAGTGTTTTATGGGAATGGAAACCCTAAGGCAGGTGGTTCTCAACCTGTGGGTTATGTTCAACTTAAATACATCCTGTATATCAGATATTTACATTACGATTCACAACAGTTATGAAGTAGCAATGAAAATAATGTTATGGTTGGGGGTCACCACAACATGAAAAACTGTATTAAAGGGTCACGGCATTAGGAAGGTTGAGAACCACTGCCCTAAGAAGAAGGCACCATTCTCTCTGTGACTGGAGAGAGTGTATCTTTCCAACAACCATGCCATCATTACCACCTTTGCAATTACACATGATTTCAAGCCGTCAGCAATATTGCCAGTGGGGAAAAAGAGCTCTCCACTGTTTCTCCTGCCTGCTTTTTCTTTCTTACCTCCTTCTTTCTATCCTTCTTTACCCTCTTCCCCCACCTATCTCCATGCACTGACATTCTCCCTTCTTATACTCTTCCCACCTTCTCCCCCTTCCACTCTTTTAGACAAATTCATAAATGGCTTATATTCTCTCCATGTGTACTGTGCATCTCTTTTCTTCATCGATATTTTTAATCTGACCCTTTCTTTCTCTCTGTCCTGACTTCTCTTCTTATTTTCTATCTCCAATTTTAAAGGCAAGAAAAATGTAAAGAAAGATGGTGGGATTTCTTGCACTCCCCTCCCCCACTTCCTGCTGGAAATTCCATTTTAAATGTGCCATATACCAAGAAAAATTCCCAAGGTGCTCTCAGCTCATTCCCACAAATGAGCTCAGGTGTTTTAGAGGTTCTCCATAGACAGGTTTGTGATAGTTGGACATGGCCATGAAAACAACACCTACATTTATTTCCTCCTGTATCCTGGTTGGGCCTCAGGAAAGCAGTTTACCCAGAATGGCTCAGCACAGTAAGGCTCAGACAACAACATCCCAAGTTGGGGAAGCATTGGAGCTGGTCTTGTGCATAGATGGAATTGCCTAGAGGGTATAATGTTAAGAATGTCTGAAATCCTACCTTAACTGATTCTTTACTTTGGGTTAAGCTTTGCCCTTTCCCTGAGGGTTCTTTATTAAAATGCAAATGCTGGTACTGCTATATAACACAGTGAGGCTAACAAGTTAGTGTGGTTGGCTTTATCACATATTTCTTCTTATAGGAAGGAGACAAGTGAGCCTGCAAGGTGGAAATCGTGACCACAACAGCAACAACAATAATAAGTAGTCTTTGCATAGAATTTTGTGGTTGGCAAAGTGGCTCACCTGTTTTGCCCATATCACAGGTAATCATTATAAAGATCAGAAGAGGAAAATAAGATATGAAAGCACTTCAAAAAGTATAAAGTAGCTTAAAAATGTTGAGTTTGCTGTTACTCTTCTCTGAAATACATCCTTTTTCCTGGGCATTGAGCTTACCTTCTCAAAACCAGGCACAAGGAAGGGCACCATAACAATAACTCATATTCTGAGTCCTAATCTCATGTCTTCAATTAATCTAAGGGATGGATGATTAATCAAACAAGAATTTATTAAGTACCAATTATATGCTAGGGGAGATAACTAAGTGGCTTTGGGTCTAGAGTCAGGAAGACCTGTATTCGAATCTGGTCTCAGACACTTACTAGCTGTGTGGTCCTGGACAAGTCACTGAACCTCTGTGTGCCTTCATCTACTGGAGAAGGAAATGGCAGGACCAATCCAGGATCTTTGCTAAGAAAATGCAATGGACAGTAATGGCGTGTTACAGTCTGGAGTCATGAAGAGTAAGACATAACTGAACAAGAGACAAACAAATGAAACAATCTGTGTCCTCAAGGAATTTCCATTCTATCCAGAATCAGTCTATTTATATCCAATCTCTCTCTGCCCCCTTATCAGTGAGGAATGGTAATATTAATGTAGACATGTCCACAATCAAATGGAACAATTGTATAATTAATGAAGACTCCATCTTCCTGTGCAGATTACAGACCATCCAGAATTTAAGAGTTTATCTTTAAGGGTTCTTGTGAAGGCAAATTCATCAGTGATAACAAGTGATAACAAGCCTTTTGCAAAGGTTAGCTGGGCTGGTCCTCATCACTGGACCAGAACTCAGAGCTTTGAAAGCTTGGTAGGACCTGCCAGAGCTTGGACTCTTTTGACAAAACTTTCAAGAGCTCAGGAACAATTTTGTATCACAAAAAGGCACTGGAATAGTGCTTTATATCCAAGCAAAGGATGAAAATGATCATGGATACAAAGTGCTTTGGCAATGATTAAGCTTATCATTGCTTAGACTAATTACATCAGAAGGGTTCCTGGACCTCTAATATACTAGCTGAAATGAATGAAGTCAAAGAGCCACCCACATCTTATTCTGACCAAAAAGAGACCAAATCTTCTCCTTTGGGATATGGACAATGTCAAAACAAACACATTCTTTATGGCTTTTGAATATCCATTATCCTTTCCTTCAAGCTCCCATAAAATCATGTGATAGAATGTAAGTTTCTTGAGGAGAAGGATTATTTCAGTCTTTTTGTCTACATATGGACCCCCTATACCCAGTGCTTAGTCTACACCAGTGGTTCTCAACCTTCCTAATGTCGTGACCCTTTAATACAGTTCTTCATGTTGTGGTGACCCCCAACCATAAAATTATTTACATTGCTACTTCATAACTGTAATTTTGCTACTGTTATGAATCGCAATGTAAATATCTGATATGCAGGATGTATTTTCATCGTTACAAATTGAACATAACCCACAGGTTGAGAACTGCTGGTCTAGGCAGTGCCAACACAGTGCTTAGTCTAGGCAGTGCTTAAGAAATGCCTGTGAATGATCAACCTCCTAGCACCTCTCCTCTGAGAACCTGTCCCATTGGACTCCTCTTCCAATTTTTTCCTCAAATTAATCCACCTAGTAACCTCTGGCTCAAACTGTTCTTTTTTCTTCCCATCACCCTTTGTACTTATGAATACATCCCCACAACACTGCAGATGGTTGTAGATGTTTCTATCTTTCAGGCCTTCTTGTTTGTAGAAAATTGGTAGCTGTTTTGGTTTCCCTGTTTAGAGGGCACAGATGGGGTCTGAGATTTCTTTTGTAAGCCTGTGATGCCCATGCAGAGTGAACTCTTTACCACTATAACTGTCTGTATGTGGTAAAATTAATAAGATTGGGTGATTACATTTTTGAATGATAAAAAGAAGAAAGAGCTAGAAATTTCCTCTCCTTTTAATAAGCATTAAAACTTCAGCACAACTTTTGAAAATAATTAGCTCACATACTATTACTTGAATTTCTGTTTTGGTCCTGTGCATGGTAATAATTTGGGGGGGTCTTCTCCAAAGCAATGCAATTTTAGGGCTTAGATATCTTTCCCTTGTTGTTGGGAGTTATTGGATATTTGAAAATACATATAAATTTAACGTGATTTAAGAACGTATTCATCGGGGGCCATATTTTATACCATTATAAATGCATATGAGGCTAATTTATGTGCAAATATATGTGTATGCAGGTACATGCATCCATTAAGCAGTCAAATAACAGAATTAAAAATTGCATGTTGGAAAATAAAGAATCTGAGTGGAAAAGGTGTGACAGATTTTAAAAGAGCCAATTTAGAAAAGAGTTTGGCCTTTAATTGGCCAAGTTAAACAAGACACAATTAGGGCTCACTTGGTCCCTGAAGATTTGCTCTAATTGTGTCTTATTTAACTTGGCTGTTGAAACTGCTAACAGTGTCCTCCTTCTCAGAGTTGGCTCATTTGGTTAATCTCACACCTCTCTCTACAGCTGACTCTTTCTTGCCGAACTTAGGCCCTTCTGTGTATGTTAACTGGCGTGAGATAATACTATATTTTGTTTAGAAAAAACAGTCCAATCATTTTTTAAAATATTTTTTTAAATTGGACTGCAGTCATGGAACAATGTGAGATAAACATTTCTGTATAATCCACAATCACAGACTTCCTGTATCCACCATGTCAGCTCTAAGTGATTATTGGGGGCTGGTAATGGGAAATACACATTTATTAAGGAGCTGCTATGTGCGAGACCCTGGGCTAAGCATTTTACAATGATCCTCATAAGAACCCTGGGAGGCAGGTGCTGTTTTTCCATTTTACAGTTGAGGAAACTGAGGCAAGCAGAGGTTAAGTGAATCAACAAATCTATATTCAATGCCTGCTATGTGCCAGACCTGTCCTAGTTGCTAAGGATACAAAGGATGCTCAAACTTGCCATTCCTTATTCTAGTCTATCACAGCACCCTTGGGATCTACTTCTAGTCATGTGGTGACCCAGCAACGAAAGGACTTTGCATTTTGGTATGATAGAACAAATCCTGGCTGGTCCCTCAGTCTCCCTCCCTTCCTCATCAGAGTGGTGGGATGCCACATCACCTAAAAGGAGGGGCAACTATTGCCATCTCTTTCTTCCACCTTGAAGGGGGCATCATGAAGTCGTGAGATTTGCAGGGAGAGGTTGCAAAGTTCTATCCTTTCTCTACCCCATTCATCATGGGGGCCATGAGCGTACATGAGCTAAGAAATTTTGAGCCTTCTGATTAACTTGTAGGATTTGGGTTACTTCTTTTTTTTGTTTGTTCTTTCCTGATATTAAGCAAACAAGTACCTATTATGCATTATTAAGGAGGGATGGAGAAATGTAAAATGAATCTTTGTATTCTAGATGATGTCCCTTGTTGGAGAATACACTCTAAGTCTCTATAATGTAGTGAGAAAGGTCAAATTGGACAATAGGGGCCATCAAAGGGATGGAGTGTGCAATTAGAAAGCTCCCCTGGAAATGTTTGAGGACTTACTTGCTTACAGCACGTGGTGGTTCAGTACTAAATGAGTTAAATTTGGAAAGCACAAGGCAAAGCCCTTCTTAGTTTTCTGAGCCTGAGAAGTCAATGACTCAGAAGTGCTTTTAAGGGAAGAGACAACTTCTACATCAATCAGTTTATGGTGGAAGGGTGGAAGTAGTACACTCTATCTACAGATTCCCTGTGAGGAGCATGATAGGCTGTTTTCTCTCCTTACACTCTACCAGAGTTCCTACATATGATACAGACTTAACGGGGGTAAGTGTGCCCCTGGGCCTCTTGCTACCTTTTCTGATATGTTTTTCCTTTCCTGAGCAGGTGATTGAACATCATTCTTAGGACCCAGTCTTGGAGGTGACCTTCTGAGTTCAAGAAGAGGTCTGGAGATCCTGGATCCAGGCTGAATGATGAGTGTATACATATGTGTGTATGGCTATGTATTATCTACAGCTCCCCAAAGCCTTTTCATTCTTTTAGCCCTACTAAGTCTACGATATCTTTTGACCATCCAGCTGATGCCTTTGCCCAGGTCCCAAGTGTAGAAGAAGGGAGAAAGGGAATTTAGCAAGGCCTAAAGAGCCTGAGTGATCTTATTAAGATCAGAATGGAAAGAAAAACTAAAATGCAAGTCAAAGATAAGGTTATTTATAAAAAGATGCAATGCAGCAGAGTAGTGAGAGGGCCAACTTTGGAGTTAGAAAAACCTAGATTCAAGTCTTACCTCTGATACTCATTAGCTACAGGACCATGGACAACTTGTTTAACTCTTCAGTACACTATGCAATTAATAAAAAATAGTAACTTACAGATAATTTGCTTAATTGCACTGGTAGAGGGAATTCAGAACTCACCATACTGGTGAAAACATAGGCCTGTGATAAAAAATTAAAAGTACAACTCAGAAATACTCCATCTTCTTCATAGGGAGTTTGATGAGGGCTGCTAGGATGTTGCCATGTAACCATAGCATGTAGCCATGTAGGCTGTGAACTTCCTTTTAGAAGTGGCGCTGGCCTACAGAAAGCAAGCAGATAGAAATGGAACCTGGCTGTTAACCAGTTTTGAGGTATTGCATGTGTTGTTAGGAAAGAAAGAAAGAAAGAAAGAAAGAAAGAAAGAAAGAAAGAAAGAAAGAAAGAAAGAAAGAAAGAAAGAAAGAAAGAAAGAAAGAAAGATAGATAGATACTATTCATGAAACCAGAGCATGGTTCAAAGTCAGGTCAGCTGAGAGCTGGTGGGCTATGGAGAGCAGTGGATAGATCTCTTAGTGAGGAAATGCCCTCTATTAATACAATTGGTTGTAGCTCTACAGTTTGTAGACCTAGAGAGTCTCTATAGAGAACAAGAGTTAGATGACTTGCCCTGGGTTACATAGTCACCCCATGTTGAAGGCCTCTCTGACTCAGGCCACCTCTGTCTCTCCTGTATTCCTTGTTGTTTTTCATCTTACATACAGTAGGCCTTTAATAAATGCTTGTTGGATTGTCAACATAGGGTTTCAAACTTTCCTAGGCAGCCTTGTTTTAAGATGTCCCTACCTTCCTTATGGGTCTTTTGGGGGAAGGGCTCTGGGTCCAGTGGGGGCATCAATTTTTGCCTCATTTCACTCAAAATCCTTCTATATCTTCCTCAAGAGATAGGACTATATCATCGGTGTGAACAGAGATTCCACTGGAATCTTGATGGGTGAGGACATTTTGGTGGAGGTAGGATGAGTAAGTAACCACTTAAATCCATGGATGTATTTCTCTCTGATTCATCCAGCCAGGACCAATAATAGGATGTTTGAGCATCTAATGTTCCTGCTCTCTGAAGACATAAGAGAAGGTGTTTTCTGTTACATAGCTAAGTCTAGTCTGACAGGAAGCTTTATGGTGTCCAGGGTAAATCCCTTAACTAAACAGTATCTTAGGCACCTCTCTAAGACAGTAAGTTGTAAGTCAATGAACAGTTATTTTGTATTTGTCATGTGCCAGGCACCACCCTAAGCTCTGTGAACAGAAATAGAGGCAGAAATAGAAGCAAAAATATAAATAGTTCATGACCTCAAGGAACCCATATTCTAATGGAGGAAGACAATACATGATGAAAAAAAAAACCAGAAAGTTAGAGAGTTTGGAAAGGAAGGTGCCTGCTCCAAGGCATGGTGGAGAAAGAAGTTGGGAGACTCAGTTACAGAGCAGGTACCTATATATATTGGTGAAGGGAGTTTCCTTAATGGGAGTTGCCTATGCCAATGAAATCACAAGAATAGTTCCTCCAAAAATATGATGTTATCATTTAAGTACAAACCTCAGGGTTCTGTGCATTGTATGGGAGTGGGGGAGAGGGAAACATGACAAAGGCAACTCCAGTGACATTCCCCCAAAATGGCATCAAAGTCCAATTTTGCTTTAGACAACTAGTCCTTGAACAAAGCTTCACTTTGATGTATCTTTTTACTTCTAAGATGTATGTGTACCCATGTAACATATTTATGTCTATATTGGTTGTCTACATGTAACTTGACAAGCGTCATGAGTAGATTATCTCTGGAATCTGCCCATTCTTCTCCAATGGACATCACAGTTTTCACCTTCCAGCTGGAAAGGGCTATTTTTCTTGTGGTTGTGTTGTTTTTCAGTCATGTCCTGCTCTTCATGACTCCATTTGGGGTTTTTTTTTGGCAGATACTAGAGTGGTTTCCTTTTTCTTCTCCAGCTTATTTTACAGATGAGGAAACTGAGGCATATAGAGGTAAGTGATTTGCCCAGGATAATACAGCTAATTGAGTGTCTGAGTCCAAATTTGAACTCAGAAAGATGAATCTTCTTAACTCCAGGTACCCTGCTGTATCTTCCTCTCTCTTTTTGGAGGTAATTAGGGTGACCCTGGCACCTTTGATGTGTCTAGCTGCCCCAGAAAAGAGTTAAGGCAGACTCAGGATTGAGTAATTTGATTTAATTAAGCTAACATTAGGTAAACTGATCTGTCTAGAGAACAAGATGGGTATTAGAAGAGATAAATTAAGACCTTGTCCTTGGCCTCATAGAGGTTACAGTCTAGAAGGGAGATAAAACATATGTAAAGATAATCACAGTTCATAACATTATATGGCAAATGCATTAGAGAAGTTGTTTGGTATTGTTCATTCTTTGTTTTTTAAGAGGACCAATGACATCATGAGAGGGATGCTTGTATATTAATTGGATTTAAGTGAGGCAGACTTGCACAGAATTGTTAGCTTCACTCTCTCTTCCAAGTCATCACAGTCTAGTACCAGGACAAAGGGCAGGATGACTGGTGGTGGCCCAGGCTGCAATGGATGACCTTGGTGCCTTTGATGTCTACCCAGGACACAGTGCCGGCTTCAGCCGCCTTCATGGCCATTGGGACAAATTGTTCTCATCTGCCCATTCTGCCTGGGGAAATCTTCACATGCTTGGGGTAACTCATTGGTGCACTTGAGACCCATTGGTTACGCTCAGCCCAGTTTAGCCCATGTGCTGAAATGGTTTTGCTGAGGCAGTTGATGTGCAAGCTACAGTTTCTTGGAGCCACAGGTAAGAATTGGGTGACAGGTAGATACCAAAGGTGGAGGAGCATCCCTGTAAAGGACTCAGCAAGCCTTCATACCAGAGGTGCTAGCCCTCCCTGAACACCCCCATACACCCCACCAGAGAGGTACAAGGTATAATGCTATGTGATCTCTGAAAGGGAAGCCGTCATTAAGAACATATGGATTTAGATTTAGGTCTAGTGATCTCTACATCACTCAGAGAGGAAATGAAATTTCAAAAAAGAATGGAGTTACTGATTTTAGAAAGGAAGAAACTTATCTCTCACACATATATATGCAGGCCATCCATGATGTCTAGTTGTTAACAAAAAGCAGGGCTCTAGCCCAAAATGCAATGGGATAAAACAGAGGAAAAGATGCAAAAAGATATCTGTCAATCAGATGGTGATGTTAAATAAAATCCACTTCCAGATGTACTGTGTGAAAACTTCAAATATCTGATCTGTAGATTCAAGCTCATAAGGAACGTGAGAGCAGGAAAAGATTTCAGAGTTCATGCAGTCCAAGCCATCTTTTTACAGCTGATAAAACTGAAGCCCTCATGGGGAAACAAACATATCCAAGGTCACACAGAGATTATTCTGTCATCAAAGAGTTAGGTCAAATTAACAGAAAAGAGTAATACTATACTCTAGTGGCTTTCCAAAGATCTAGGCTTGTGGCCCAAACTAATAATGGGTCATGTCAATCAGTGCATATTTGGACCTAGTGTTGTGGATGTTCGTTTGAGAAGGGAGGAGTGTATCCTTTTGACTTCATGTTTCAGTGATTGAGGAGGAGTAGTTGAAATAAGTTCAATGAGTAATAAAAAGGGCAGATGCATAAAAAGACTAATGTGGCTACATAGGGAACTCATTGACTTATTCAGATTTTTGAAAGAAAGCAAAATCAAGATCAAGGAAATGAGGGTTTTCCAAAAAGAATGGCCCTAACAGTGTATAGTTTCCTTCTCTGTAAAATGAGGGATTGGTTTTGATCAATAGTGTCATACTCAAATAGAAATGGATGCCTGCTTGCTGCATATTGGTGTTTTTGTTCTTGTTGTTCAGTCCTTTCAGTTCTGTTAGACTCCTCATGATCCCATTTTGGGTTTTCTTGGCAAAGATCTCTAGTGGCAAATGGTTTGCCATTTCCTTCTCCAGTTCATTTTATAA
>JAQQSW010011048.1:0-12852 GCA_028646575.1 Pseudocheirus occidentalis
TCCTTCCTTCCTTCCTTCCTTCCTTCCTTCCTTCCTTCCTTCCTTCCTTCCTTCCTTCCTTCCTTCCTTCCTTCCTTCCTTCCTTCCTTCCTTCCTTCCTTCCTTCCTTCCTTCCTTCCTTCCTTCCTTCCTTCCTTCCTTCCTTCCTTCCTTCTTTCCTCTCTTTCTTTAATTGTTTTTCTCTAAATGTGAGATTTGTATTCAATGACCAACAAATGAACATATTTGAGAAGGAACTGGGACATATCAATATTTTTATTTTTTATTTTTTTAATTAAATTTCATGTTTCTTTTTAGTTTAGATTAGCGGTTCTCAACCTTCCTAATGCTGTGACCCTTTAATGCTCATATGTGGGCATATCTGCATGTGGGCGGACCCCCCTGGAGACAGAGGAGTGGTGTCTCGGTTCCTAAGACCATCAGAAATATGTGTTTTCTGATGGTCTTAGGTGACCCCTGTAACCCCTGTAAAAGGGTTGCTTGACCCCCAAAGGGGTCACAAACCACAGGTTTAGAACTGCTGGTTTAGATCATTCATTTCC
The DNA here is from genome assembly GCA_028646575.1 of Pseudocheirus occidentalis. Classification (NCBI taxonomy): domain Eukaryota; kingdom Metazoa; phylum Chordata; class Mammalia; order Diprotodontia; family Pseudocheiridae; genus Pseudocheirus; species Pseudocheirus occidentalis. Next base: position 543 of record JAQQSW010011048.1, read on the forward strand.
ACAAGATTTTGAGTTACAAATTTTCTCCCCATCTTTCCCTTACCCACCACCCCAAAACAGCAATCCCACTGTATACCTACTCCCCCATCTGCTTTCTCCTATATCCTCCCCCATCCCTCCTCCCACTTTCTGGTAGGGCAAGATGGATCTCTGTACCCCATGCCTGTATATCTTATTTCCCAGTTGTATGTAAAAAAATAATTTTTTTAAACATTTGATTTTACAATTTTGAATTCCAGATTCTTTCCCTTCCTCTCTCATCACCCAGCCTTACTGGGAAGATAAGCAATTCAGTATAGGCTGTGCATGTGTAGTTATGCAAAACATTTCCATAGTGGATATATTGTGAAAGACTGACTATATTTCACTCCATTCTATCCCACCCCCTACTTGTTCTATTCTGTACTTTGACCCTATCCCTTTTCAAAAGTGTGTGCTTCTAACTACCCTCCCACCAAGTGCCCTCCCCTCCGTCATCCCCCCTCTCATCCCCTTCCTCCTTACTCTCCTAGAGGGCAAGATACTCAATTTGGTGTGTATATTATTCCCTCCCTAAGCCAAATTCAATGAGAGTAAGGTTGACCCATTCCCTTTTGCCTTCCTGTTCTTCCCCTCCATTGTTAGATATCACCTACCTCTTCTATATGAGATAATTTACCCCCATTCTGTCTCTCCCCATCTCCTCTCATTATATTCCTATCTCACCTCTAAATTTCATCTTTTAAATATCATCCCTTCCTATTCAGTTGATCCTGTGCCCCCTGTCTATGTATACCTGTACACATATATACACATACTCACATATGTATCCATACACACATATACCCTCCTATATAGACATATATGTATATATACATATATATTCCTTTCAATTATTCTCATACTGAGAAAAGTTTCATAAGTTACTATTATTGTTTTTCCATATTGGCATGTAAATAGTTCAACTTCAATAAATTCCTTATGATTTCTTTCCCATGTTTACCTTCTCATGCTTCTTGTGTTTGAATGTTAAATTTTCTGTTCACCTCTGGTTTTTTCAGCAAGAATGCTTGAAAGTCCTCCACCTCACTGAATGACCATATTTTCCCCTGGGGCATTCCACTCAATTTTGTTGGGTAGGTGATTCTTGGTTTTAATCCTAGCTCCTTGGACCTCTGGAATACCATATTCCAAGCCCTTTGATTCCTTAATGTAGAAGCTGCTATATTCTGTGTTATCCTGATTGTGTTTCCACATTATTCGAATTGTTTCTTCTTGGATGCATTTAATATTTTCTCCTTGATCTGGGAATTTCTGGCTATGTTAATTCTAGGAGTTTTATTTTTGGGATCTTTTAAAAGAGATGATTGGTAAATTCTTTCAATTTCTATTTTGCCCTCTGGTTCTAAAATATCTGGACAGTTTTCCTTGAGAGTTTCTTGAAGGGTGATTTTTAAGGTTTTTTTTTTATCATGGCTTTCAGGCAGTCCAATAATTTTTTAATGATCCCTGCTGAATCTATTTTCCAGGTCAGTGGTTTTCCCAGTGAGCTATTTCACATTGGCTTCTATTTTTCATTTGTTTGGATCTGTTTAATAGTGTCTAGATTTCTTATGAATTAGCTTCCATTTGCTCCAACCTAATTCTGAAGGAATTATTCTCTTCACTGAGCTTTTGAGATTCTTTTTCCATCTGGAAAATTCAGCTTTATAAGGCATTCTTCTTCTCATTGGCTTTTTGGGCCTCTTTTGCCATTTGAGTTAATCTATTTTTAAGGTGTTATTTTCTTCAGTCAGGTTATTGACTCTCTTTTCATGATTTTCTTGAATCATTCTATTTCTCTTCCCAATTTTCCCTCCACTTCTCTTCCTCGATTTTCAAAATCCTTCTTGACCTCCTCCATGACCTGTAAGCAGTTCATATTTTTCTTGGAATCTTTTGGTGCAGGTGTTCTGACCTTGTTGTCTTCCTCCCCTTCCATGCTTTGATTCTTTTTGTCCCCAAAAAAGGAATCTAAAGTTGGATTGCTGCTCTTGCTTTGCTTTCTTATGTTGTCACTCAATTACCTGACTTTTGAGCTCTTTGCCACAGTAGAACTCTGCTTCCAGAGTGGAGGGCTTTGTCTCAAATTGCCAGGGTTTTTGCAGCTGCTGGAGCTATTAGGAGGATGCCATCTCTGCAGCTCCCACAAACTCTGGGAGCTCACTGCTCACACATCTCAGGACCACCACCCAACACCCAGATTCAGGCAGGTTAAAGCAAGAGTGATTACCCTCTAAATGGTTGCCCCCCTCTATGATCTGCAAGCTGTTAGCTCTGAAGCAGCCATGTGGAGGCAGGGCCACCATACCTCCACCATTTCTAGCTCTGGGGGTTAGGGGCTGAACCGCTTCTCCATTCCCCCCAGTTCCAACAGAGTTCTACGCTGACCTCTCACTTTTTTTTGGCATTTATGGGTTGATAATTCTGGAAATTATCACTGCTGCTGGTGACCCGTTCTCCTGAAGTCTGCTGCAGCCACTGGTCAGGGCCATCAGGCTCACATGGGGCTGGTCTTGGCTCCCAGTCTGCTGTGATGAATGCTTCCTGTCTCCCTGCCAGGCTGCCTTCAGAGAGAGATTTGTTTCTCTCTGTCACTTTATGGGTTCTATAGCTCTAAAATTTGTTTAGAGTCATATTTTATAGGTTTTTGAGGTGGTTATGGGGGGAGCTACACAGTTTTCCTGCTTCAATGCCACCATCTTGGCTTCACCCCAGATCATATCATTATTAACATTCTTGCTATGAATGATATCAGAAGAAAGAAGGTAGTTGTTGCTACATGGAAGGATGGTACATGGGTATTCCTTGGAGAGGCAAATTTGACTTTTATGATTTTCTTAGGAACTACAAAAACATTAATTCATGGGACATTTGGTCATTTTTTTTGCAATATTAATGAGAAATAAAAAACTGCCACAAAAATAAATGTAGCATTTGCTGTCTGCACATGATCAAATCAAATTCTATGAAGAACTTGATAAAGTAAAATAAATATGCACTTTGATTCTTGTTGATTTCATTAAAAAAAGTGAGAAAATGTGAGGACAGAAAAAATATTTGAGAAAGTATGGCTCAGAATAAATACATGAGAGACCAAAACCAGAAGCCTCATGTATCTATATCATGGACACTTTCCTTGAAAACAAAACTAGTAGCTGCTAGACATTGTAAGCACCAATAATACAATAAAGAAAGAATAGATTGTGGATTTAAGTTTGACATCTAGGAAAAGACTTGTTGATGATCTGAGACTCATCCCTGAGTCAGATGTCAGACCATCCACTTATTAGAGTCAAGGTGAAAATTAATAATAATAATAATAATAATAATAATAATAATAATAATGAAAATACAAATTCATTTATAATTATTTAAGCTAGTAATTGAAAATCAAAATATTACTTAAAAATTAAATGTAATTTTATTTTCAGTTTTGAATTCCTCCTATTCTATCTTCCCTATCCACTGAAAAAGCAAGAAAATATTCAGCGCAAATATGTGTAGTTAAGCAAAACAAGTATCTACTACTATGCTAATTTACTTATATATGTATATATGTATATATGTATATATGTATATATATGTGTGTATATAGGCATATGTGTGAATGTATACATATGCATACACACACACACACACACACACACATATATATCTTAATCTGTTCCACTAATCAATTTCTCTGTTTATTACAGAGTACCAATTTGTTTATGGCTCCCTAGTACAGTTTGAAATCTGGTACTGCTGAGTTCCCTTCCTTTCCATTTTTTCCCCCATCATTTCCCTTAGTATTCTTGATCATTTGTTTCTCTTGGTAAATTTTGTTGTATTTTTTCCTAGCTTTATAAAATAATCCTTTTATAATTTTATTTATTGTTATAGTACTGAAAAAGTAAATTAATTTAGTCACCATTGTAATTTTTATTATGTTGACTCAATCTACCTATTGGCTGTTAATATTCCTCCAATTATTTAGTGTCTTAAAAGTTCTGTTGACTTAGCATCAGGTTTAGCCTTCTCATCAGCACCAATGGGAGCAGCACTCCACCTGTATATGTCTCTGTTAGCTTCACCCCAGGAGGCAAAGCAGACAGTTCAGCCTCCAGACATTCAGATTTTTGATTTTCCTATCTCTGGATGAAATCTGTGAAACAGAGCAGGCACAATCTAATAGGACAGGTGAACCTCATGCTGACTTCACTAAATACCCTTGGTGGTAAGATAATAACAGAAAAGTCTTCCATGTAGACCCTTCTTTAAGATGGCCATGGGATTTTGGAGACTGGATGGTCTTCATGACATAGAGCTTGGACATATTGTTGTCTACCAGCTCATCATGCTTTGGCATGTGGGCATCTTTCTTAGCTATTAATACTCCCTTCTCAAAAACAACTTTATAAGTAGTAATGTGGTTTTTCTTGGAGAGACAGTGACTTTTTCAAGGTCATACAGCTAAGATAGTATCTGAGATTGGAAATGAATTGAGGTCTTGCTGACTCCAGGCCCCATACTCTATCTACTACACTACCTGTTGTTCAATTTTTATTTTGCTTCTATTTCCTCTGCAGAGGAAAATTACTCTGGCACTGGAAATAAAACAGAAATGGCTGAGGCAATTGATACCAAAGATGTAAGGAGATAGTAACAGAGCATCTCTTTCCTTGATGAATTCACATCTCCTGTCCTGGGTCATCTATGTCCTTGGATGCTGAAAGAACTGACAGATATGATTGGTGAATCATTCCTATTAATGTTTGAAATATTGAAGCATCAGAACACTACTATAACACTGGAAAAGGAAAAATATTTTTTTGCAATTTGCTAAACATAAAAGAAAACAGAGCCAGCAAACCATAGAACAATGAGCATAACTTCAATTAAACAATAAGCATTTATTAGGCACCTTCTATGTTCTAGGCCCAGTGCTCGAGGATATGAGGACAACACTGAAATAATACAGGATTTTAAGGTGCTCAGATTGATGGGAAAAATTTTCCAGAGTGGATAATTAAAATGATAATAAACTTCAGGTGATAACTATCTATTAAACTTTTACTATATGCCAGACAGTATATGTGCTAAATTTAGGGAATAGAAGCACAAACAGATAGAAAGATAGTTCCTTCCCTTTAGGAACTGCAAATCTAATAGGGGAAGACAATACATAAAAGGGATAGGGGCAGACATGAATGTTTCCAGGTTTAATAGATAATTTAGAGAAGTCTAGAGTTTCTGAACTGGTACCAGTTGCTTAGCAGCAGGTGCTCCCTACAGCTACATTCCTTCTTGGAGGAGAAGAAACCACTACCACATGAGAAAAACCTCTAGGGGGCTGTTGCTATTGAAAGCACCAGCAAAACCTAGGCTATAGTCTGGTTGGCTGGGACACCCAGATTTATGACTTGGGCAGATCAGCAGTCCCACAAAGTGCTTTAGCTTTTATTAAAGTATACCATGAGCAATGACTTATTGTTTTATGTTTTAGGTATTTGTTAATGCACACTCATGATTCTCTTATGTTTTAAAATTTTGTTTTGTGGTAGAAGAAGTAAATACAGTATGCTGTATATACTGAGCATACAGTGTTGTGCTGGAAAAAGTTTAATAGCTGATTATCTGGGGAAAAATATGTATGCTGGACAGACTTTTAAGTTCAATATGTATTGACATTTTTCCATTGCTTTTTAAAGTTCAGACGATCAACAAAACAATAAATCCATCTCCCATTTCTAGTATTTGTCATTTTCCAAGGTGTAAATGGTCACAAGAAAATTTAACAAGGGGCTCTCAAGAGCCATTGGAATTGACTAGCACAATCATGCTGTTACGGACATTTAATTTGCAGATTAAATACCTTATTTAGAAGAAATACCATTAATTCCTTTTAGGGAAGACCCTTGAGGTGAGACATATGTAAGCTTTATTAAGTAGATTTTCCTCAGAACTGCTGGGTGCAAATAGCAAAGCAGAGAGAAGGTTTTTGGTGTCTCGTGTTTCCTAGGGACTGAATCCAGGTCCAGTTGAACCCAGAGTCCTCTGGGTTGTGAATAACAGAAGGAACTTGGGCTATTTAGCTAGGAAAAGAAAAGACTTCAGAAATATGATACTTGTATTCAAATGTCCGAAAAGCTGTCATGTGAAAGAATTAGATTTGTTTTTGAAGGCAGAAGCTGCAGAAGGGCAAATTTAAGTTTGATGTCAGAAAGAATTTCCTAATCATTAGAATTGCTCAGAAGTAGAATGGAATGGCTTTAGAGGTAGTGGATTTCCCCTTACTGGAGGTCTTCCAGCTGACAGTGGAGTACTACTTGTTTAGCAGGTTTTACTGAAGGATCCCTCTTTCTATATGGGTTAGACTGGATGGCCTTTAAAATTCTAACTTTCTATAATTCTGTGATTCTACTGTGTTCTCAGAACTAGTATGAAGGGGTCTTTATCTGAGTCTTCTGACTTGTCATTATCTTATTTGTTTTCCTAGTTGAGCACTGAGCGGGATGTGTCCAGGTTTCTTTAAAAATAAATTTTATTTTTTGATAAATTATACCTAGCTTTAACAGTCTTTATTTGCAAAAGACCTAAAAATTCCAGTAGGTGGTAGTGTTATGATATGAAAAGTAACTTAACTAAAGAAGAGCTTTCTAAATTAGGGAGTCATAATTTCTATTCTTTGAAAAGTAAGGTTGCTGAAAAGAATTCTACTCTTTAGGAAATAATGAAAAAAACCTTTTCAAAATAAATTTGATAATTTATATCCATTTTTCTGATCTCAGCCAAATTGATATTCAAAGACATGTGCCTGTAGTTTAGTGAGATCTTTAGATTTCTCATAAGTAGAGAAATAGGAGTTATATTTTCACTCCATAAAGTTGTCCTATTTATGTAGAAATAGAATCTTGGGGGTGGGTTGGGGTAAGAGTGATATTCTTATGTTTTGCCTAAGATGAACTTCAATGTAATTTCACAAGAAAATGCTTTATACACTGAATGTTTTACATACCCACATGAAGATTTGAATCTATGTAAATTATGAGCTGTTTATAGTTGGCATTCATATTTCAAAAACTTGCTAGACAGTTAGTAGGAAGGTTTTTTCCATGCATTTTTCACTTAATTTTTATTACTACTTTGGGATTTGAATAGCTGTGAATGATAAAGATAGCTTGTTATTAGCATTTTATAGATTTTTGCCATAGAGATGAGAGATTAATAATCCACTTGTACTGATTTTGGGGAACTAGGGATATGAGGTTTTGGGTAGAGAATTTGGGAAGAAAGATGTTGCTGGAAAAGCAAGTCAGGCTGAAATTTGGAGAATTTTGAATTTGTGATTTATCTTTCATGTTGAGACTGGGTGGGGAGACTCCAGATACCTAGTTTTTCTTCCCCTCCAGTCCTTTGAGAACTGTATTGATATTTTAATTCTTTTTGCCTTTGATTGTTTCTTAAGTCTCATGGAGTTATTAGCTTCCACTTGCCCAATTCTAATTTTTAAGCAATTATTATTTTTTCAATGAACTTTTTTTTTTTTACCTTTTTTTCCATTTGGCCAATGATGCTTTTTTAAAGAGTTCTTTTCTTGGCTTTATTAGGCCAATTTTATTTTTTAAGGTGATATTTTCTTTAGTAGTTTTCCTTGTTTCTTTTAGCAAGCTGTTGCTTGCCTCACTTGCATCACTCTAATTCAGTGGTTCTTAACCTGTGGGTTATGTTCAATTTAAATACATCCTGCATATCAGATATTTACATTATGATTCATGACAGTAGCAAAATTACAGTTATGAAGTAGCAACAAAAATAATTTTATGGTTGGGAGTCACCACAACAGGAGGAACTGTATTAAAGGGTCATGGCATTAGGAAGGTTGAGAACCACTGCTCTAATTTCTTTCCCATTTTTCCTCTCCCAGTCATCTCTTTCTTTAATTCTTCCAAGAATTCTTGTTGGATTTGTCTCCAACTAGCAATGTTCTTTGAGGCCTTGCGGGTAACTATTTTCCCACATTATTTTCTTATTCTAAGTCTGTGGTCTTCCTTGGCACCATAGTAGATTTTTATGGTTAAGTTCATATTTTTTTTTTCTTATTTGCTCATATTCCCAACCTATTTCTTTACCTTAAACGTTATGTTGAAGTTGGGCTCTGCTCACCTGGAGGTTGGGAGGAACTCTGCAAAGTATTAGCTTTTTCATGCTCCTGTTTAAAGAACCAGTTCTGGGTGTCTGGAAGTTTTTATGCTTTCATGGTGGTGTTATCTTGGGAAAGGTGTGGTCTCTCCTGGTCTGTGCTCTGGTCTTTACCCAGGAAGAGCCTTTGCTCCCCTGCAGCTGCAAGTACTAGCCCTCTCTTTGCCTTGGAACCTCAACCCTGCTCCCTTGTGACTGACCCTTTATGTTCCTTTACATTCTGAAACTATGATTTATGGACAATAGAGTTGTCATTCAGTGCCAGCTGCACCCAGTACCCACAAAAAGTCCCTTGTAAACTCTTTTTGAACAGTTGTCTGATCCCCTTACTATCTCTAGGCTGAGAGCTCCCAAAGTTGCGGCTGGTGCTGCTACTATCAGGGCAAACTCTAAGTTTCACTACTGGTGCTCTTGCCAATCTCTGGGCCTGCACCTACCCTAGTGTTATAGATCTTTCCTGCAGACCTCCTAAGTTGTCTTGGGGTGGAAAAATATCTCCCACTGATGTTTTGTTGGCTCTGTCATCACAAATTTGATTTGAGATATTATTTTAAAGTTGTTTGGAGGGTAATGTGTGGAGAACTCAGCTGGGTGCTGGCCTATACTCTGCTATCTTTTGTCAAAGGCCAGTTCTGACCTGGGCCAGACATGGTAAGAGTCTGGTCCAGGATTTCTCCCAAGCCGGTTCCCCATGAAGGCTATATTATGTCTTAAGATTGGCTCACCATCTCTTCCTGACTTGCAGGAGTTTAGGACATGATAACTGAGCAGTGACCCAAACATAGATGCATGCAAGCACACAAGGGCATTAAATGTATGAATGTACATAAATCAACAAGGACATTAAAATATACAGATGTACATAAATGAACAAGGACATTAAACATTCTCTCATGGGAACCTAAGAGATAATTGCTTTACATTTATTATATAAACCCTGCTCTCTGATCAATAAATGAGAACTACTATGACAGAACCTGCCTGGCTTGTGTCTCATCATTCCACACTCTTCAGTTCGGCCAGAGCCCATTTTGATGCAGGCATCAGTGTTGCCGTGAAGAGGGAACTGAGAAAACGTACCAGATAGAGGAGTGGCCTCCTGAAACTCCAGAGAATATAACTAAAGGTAGGAGGTAAAAGTTGGATTTTCTCTTAAGTTAGAAACTTACAGAACATAACTCACCAGGCTAATGCTAATATGTGATAGGGATTAGTAGAAAATATAAATAAGCAAAGATGAGCCTGGTCTCAAAAAAAGCTTTCAGGAGAAAATGGGACAGGTACAAAGAGAAAGTAGACACTGACAATGTTATCTAAGACTTTAAAAAAGAATAGCAAAAGTAGGAGGATTACTTATCACTAGCAGTCAGTTATGAGAATTCTTGGAATGTGTAGAGCAGAAAGGGATGGTAGATTTAGTAATAGGGGATATGGTGGGGCTACAGAAGAGTATGAGGCTTATGCAGGAGGGAATCCAGCATTTCCCCATTTCTGCCTTTTTTCCATGGAATATATTAATGATATATTTAACATCAGAAATGAAAGTGCCAGGGGTGACTTGAACCATTCACTGCGATACAGCTGTCTTTGTTGAAAGAAAATGATCAAGTAAGTTTTAAAATGATCAAGTAAGTTTTATCTGGCTTCTGTTATCATTCTGGAGGACCAGACAAAATGTCTGATTTCTGCAAATGATCTTTAACTATTTCTGAGTGCACTCTTCTTATCATTTCCTGTCTGTTTTGTTTCTGTGTCTCTGTGTGAATGAGTGTGAGTGAGTAATCTGACACCCGTGAGGTTTAATATACAGCTGGACTGCCAGACTTTCTTTGGAATGTTGTTATCTCTTTTACTCACCTCTCCCTTCTTGCTCACCAGAACACAAGCAGCGGGCTGGAAGGGAGGGAGGAAAAAGGAAAAAAAGTATTTTCTTATATGATGGCAAAGGCAAGTCCAAGAATGTGGGTGAAGTGTCAGGTCAGAATTAGAAAGAAATAAGGTTTGTGTGGTTTTAAAGGGGCTTTACTCAAAGCCTAACAGAAGGATGAGTAGACTAGGAAAAGCAAGAAAGTTTAAGCATGTATCAAAGAGAGGAACATGGGTAGGAAGTTTTAGAAAGGTATAAACTATTTGCAGGAACAGTGTGAATAGAGGTTTTGAGAGTAAAAGTTTGGACATTTTGGGAAGTTAAAAGTTCTCACTTGCAAAAAGTTTTAGGAGTGGACACATAAATACAGGTTAGTGGAGTAAAAGTTTAATCAGCTGAAAGCATTTTACAAAAATTTATTAAAGTCTGTCATTCCAAATCACATTAAAATAGAGAATGCTGAAGAATAACAGGGAATTTAAGTTACCTTCCCAATCTGCCTAAAGGGAGAAAGAATAATAAATTTATAAGGCCCCTACTAGCAACAGCCCTGAGGCACCCTGAAGCCCCATATTTTTAGACAAGTAGATGAATCTCTCCAATCAAACCCCTAAATCCACAATCAGGCTCTGTAGCTGTGAGGAGAAGAGAAAAATCCCTGTAACTAATAAGCCCAATTTTTTAATGAGTAGTTTTTGCAAGTGATGATTTGGAGATACAATTAATGTCGTGATGTCATTGTGTTGTTCTGGTCTTTTTCCTTTTTGTACCCCAAAAAAGGAATCTAAAGTTTGATTGCTGTGCTTGCTTTCACTCCTCAGCTTGCTCATGTTGCCAGTCAATTACTTTACTTTTCAGTTCTTTGCCACAGTAGAACTCTCCCTCCAGAGAGGTGAGCTTTGTCCCAAATTGCTGGGGTTTTTGCAGCTGCCAGAGCTATTGATTAGGCCCTGTCTGCACCCCCCACTAGCTCTGGCTCACTGGCCACACACCCCAGGACCTTCACCCAACACAGAGATCCAGATCCAAGCAGGTTAAAGCAAGAGTGATTGCCCTCTGAATGGTTGCTTGGTCCCCCTATGATCTATAGGCCAGGGGCACTGGAAGCAGCCATGTGACAGTGGTGATGGCCACTGTGCCTCCACTGCTTCTCGGCCTGGGGGCAGGAGCCAGACCTTGCTCTGTCTCCCCCCTAGTTACAACAAAGTTCCACACTGACCTTTTACTTTGTCTTTGGTGTTTATGGTGTTTATGAGAAGTCTGGAAGCTGCCACAGCTGCTGATTATTCAGTCTCCTGAAGTCTGCTACGGCCCTCCCCACCCCTCTCCCTCACGGTCCTTTCCATCTCTGTGGTCTTTTTAAATTATAGTAAAATTCTATTATATAGTAAAAATTAAGAGATTATTGTAAGCCAGAAATAGTGTTAAATAAAGCAAATTTTTAATTTGAATTTTGTTGAAACTAAAAGATAGAGAAAAAATTTGTGTAAAAACAGTTATGTCACTTACATCTTATAATGTTTATATATGCCATATAGGAAACCAGGTATTTATATCTTTACCTATAGTTAAAGAGGAGGTTACAATGAAAACAAATTGGTTATCAGTTATGGAACTTTATTAAATTATTAAACTTTATTAAAATTATTAACTAAAGTATTTTACCATTTTAATGCTAAAACTTAAATTTGTTAATTGATTACTGGATGTGGAAAGGAGGAGACTGAGTGAAAACTTTATTCAGATTAATTCTGCCCATTCAGACCATTCCTCCTGCATGTATGAGATTTGAAAAAGCAAGTGCATCACCACCAACCCCTCCCTAAAGTCCATCTCAGTCATTCTTATGTTGTAAAACTGCCAAGGAAACTATCTTCATAGGCAAGGTCATTTAGCCTGAGAAAGAAGTTTGTTTTAATTATGTAGTTCCTAAATAATGAATCTAACTTGTTAAGAAAGTAGCAATGTATTAAAAAGATTTCTAACAATTGGCTTTTATACCAGAACATGTTAAAATTTGAGAAAGAAAAACATTAAATGAAATTTTTTTTTTTAATTTTAATTTATTTTCTTGGTTACATCATTCATTTCCACAAGGTTTTGAGTTACAAATTTTCTCCCCTTTTTGTCCCTACCCCCCAGCCCAGAACATTGATCACACTGTAAGACCCCTCCCACAATCTGTTCCCTTTTATGCCCTCCTCCAACACCTCTCTAGCTTTCCAGCAGGGTAGGGAGCTC
>JAQQSW010011049.1:0-12852 GCA_028646575.1 Pseudocheirus occidentalis
AATCTTAAAAGCTCTTCACAGTAGCATTCTCTCAGGAATCTACTGCTGATTGGCTTTACAAGGGACTAAACCAAGATGGTATGAGTGAAAGTAAGAGGAAGAGGATGACACCAAGATTGTAAGCCTGGGAAGATAAGCCTCAACAGTAATAGGAAAATTGGGAAGAAAGGAGGGTTGGGGGGAAAGGTGACACTGACTTCTATTTTAGACATGTTAAATTGTCTATGGGATATCTGTTTTTAGATGTTGAAAAAACTATTGGTGGTGCAAGATTAAAGCTCTGGAGAAAATCCAGAGTCCCATTTTCTACAGCTAAAATGCCAATTTGTGAGGAGCTTCTTCTGATACCCCCTTAATGCCATTCTTCAGTGGAGTATCTCTAGCTTATGCTGTATATGTCTTGGTTGTGCATAGTAATTTGCATATTGTCTTCCCAATTAGATTGTAAGTTACTGAAAACAAGAACTGTATTTTGCCCTTTTTTTTTTAGTGCCTCCAGTGTTTAACACAGTGCCTGTGTTACTCATGAGAACCAATCTCAAAATTTGAAATAGTTTAAGAATTTTATTAGGTCATCTGGTGGTAGACAAGGACCTGAAAGGTGGTATGGCTCCCTCTCATCCAGCTTCTGGAAGGTTTACATTATATAGAATTTTGACAAGGAATCATACTAAACAGCAGAGCAATCTTGTGAAGAGGATAATTCCTAAACAAGGTAGATTGAGACAGATATCAGTAAATGTAAACATCCCGTGAAATTTAGGTAGAAGTCAAAACACAAAGGGTATATAAAATACAAGCTTTGGTGAGCCCACCCAAACAAGAGGACCCAAAACAATACCTGGGTGTGGTAACCCAAAATACAAATATTTTGGATGGATCCAGATCCATAAATTTTTTTTAATTTTGTGTGGATCCAGAACCTGAGGTAACTCATAATTCCTTATAGCCATCTCTGGTATTCCTAGAGAATTAATGGGTTCGTAAGAGGAAAGATGAAAATCCCCACTTTGAGGATACTCCCTTCTTCATGCGCCTACATCTGAGCAGTTAGCGCTTTACATTGGTAGGAATAAGATTCATCCAGTGACCTTCACCAGACTAGAAGAATATGATAGCCTGGAATTTCCTTTGGGGCATCACTCAGCAGTCACATTCCAAAAGAACTGAGAGCAATTCCTATAGAACTGAGCCTATTATATGCCAAACTTTCACCCCAGTGATTTTGTCTTTAAATATCTTAGTTTTGTTCACAGTTTGCTGTCAATCAACAGTCATGAAGCATCTGTTATGTGCCAGGTACTACATTAAATATTGGGTATACAAAGAAAGATAAAAAATAGTTCCCACCCTCTAGGAGCTCACAATCTAATATGGGAGATAATGTGCAAACAACTATAATAACTAAGTTATTATATATGTGTGTATGTATGTATATGTGTATGTGTATGCATATATATGTACATATATACATATATGATAAATAGGAAATAATCAACATAGGGAAGGCACTAGAATTAAAAAAGGAAAGACTTCTTGTTGATGGTGGGATTTTAGCTGGAACATGAAATCAGGGAAACTAAAAGTCAGAAATGAGAAAGGAGGGCATTGAATTGTTATAAAAATCACCCATTTATACATCTTTACTAAGTGGTGAAGAAAACCAATTAGAATTTAAAAACCCAATTCACACTGCCACAACACTCCATACCAAACCACAGTTCCACAATCAACATAATATGCCTTTCTCTACACCCCAAGGCAGCTAGGTGGCTCAGTGGATAAAGCACAGGGTCTGGAGTCAAGAAGAGTTGGGCTCAAGTTCAGCCTCAGATACATAGTACTTATGTGACCTTGGGCAAGTCACTTAACTTTTGTTGGCCTTAATTCTCAAGAGGAAGAAATGGCAAACTGCTCCATATGGACAGTATTGGCATGCTATGGTCCATGAGGTCACAAAGAGTAGGACACAAATGAATAACCAAACAGTCATAACAATCCTACACTCCCTCCTCCCTGCCAACACACACTTGATGAGCATGACTCTCCGTGTCTTGACTGAGAAGGTTTACTGTCTGTCTCCCATAACTTTTATTCCCAGAACCTTGGACTTTCTTCAAGTCTCAGTTAAAATCCCGCCTTCTTACCAGCCCCTTTTCACAGAGCTCTCCACATTTCCCTAGATTATTTCTCATACAACAGTTACAAAGTCCATCAAGCCTTCCCAGCTTGGTAGGATGTGCCTAAGATTACGATTTATTGATGTTAAGAGTTTCAGTGCACTGAAAACTCAGTATGAATCAACAATATGATGTGGCTGCCAAAAAAAGCTAATCCATTTTGGGCTGCATTAAGGGAGGCACAGCTTCCAGGAAGAAGGCAATCACAGTCCTGAGAGATTTTTAGCCCTGTCAGACCTCATTTGGGGTATTATGTTCACTACTGGGTGCCACAGTTTAAGAAGGACATTGATGAATGGAGGCCAGGCAGGATGGCAAAAGACCTTGAGTCCTTGTCATATAAAAACTGTTTGAGGATGTTTAGCTTAGATAAGCAAAGACTCAGGAGAAGTAACAACTGTCATGTGTTCAAGGAATTAGTCATGTTCTATTTGATCCCAAAGGGTAAAACCAGAAGCCTTAAATGAATAAATGACAAAGCATTTAAGTGTTTAACATGTGCCAGGTACAGTGTCAAGTTCTGAGGATACAAAGTCAAGTCATAAAATACAGTCCCTGCCTTCAGGGAGCTTACATTCTAATGGATAAAGACAACACAGAAAAAGAAGCTGGAAAGACAATAAGGGGAGGGGTGGTAAGTGGAAATGTGGCTTAGAAATGGCTGGGGAAAAGAATTACATGAACTGATACCAAGTGAAGTGAACAGAACCAGGAGAACATTGGATATAGTAACAACAATGATTAACTGCGAATGACTCAGCTATTCTCAGTAATACAATGATGTAAGACAGTTCCAAAGGGTTCAGGATGGAAAATGCCGTCCATCTCCAGAGAAAGAACTCATGGAGTCTGAATCAAAGCATACTTTTTTTTAAACTTAATTTTTCTTGGGCTTTTTATTTTTTTGGTTTGTGTTTTCTTTCACAACATAACTAATATGGAAATATGATTTGCAGAACTGCTCATATATAAGCCTATATTGAATTGTTTGCTTTCTCAAGAGGGAAGGGGAAGGAAGGAAGGAGAGATTTGGAAGGTCAAAATTTTTTAAAACTGTTGAAATTGCTTTTACATGTAATTAGGAAAAAATTAAATAATAAATAGCTTCCAAAACATGACCAGGAAGTCACATGGAGAAAGGGGTGACAAGCCATAAAATGGCCCCCATTTGTGCTAGGGAATGCACAATGGTGGTAGAGGGTTTTCACCCCATACTTTTCATCCTACTGTTAAAACTTTAATTGTTACTTAAGAAGGTTAACTGGAACAAGGAATTGTCTGGTTTCTATTATGGGAACATGTGACTCGACAAAGTCCCTATGATCAGAGGACATGAGGTCACTACATTCAGCTGCCATCTCCCCAGGGACATGTGATTCTATCAGAAGAGGAAATAGAAAAGAGAAAAAATGCTAAGCAGAGACTTTTCTGAGGGAAGTGCCAGGGCTCCTATGCAAAGGAATGCTGTTCCCACAGAGCACCACCCAGCCCACCCTCTCTCCTCCCCTTGTGTCTCCAGAGCATGGGAATGACCCTTTTCTTACCTGAATCCTTCTCAGACTACCACATTCACACTGAAAAGCAAAGTCTTCCCTCAATCTTGCCCTGAGAAAATTTTTGGAAAGGTTAAGAAAGGTTTGAAGTTTCATGTGCAATCATCTTTTCTTTTTTCTATCCTACTATGTCATGAAAATACTTGTTTTATTTCTTAAATTCAGAATAAATAAATAACTAGATGAAAGGTTGTGGAGGACTTATGCAAGTGGAGGCAGGGAAAAAGAAAGGAAAATTAAGACAACGACTCTATCAAATCCCACTTAAGGAAATGTGCCTAAGGGTCCGTATCCAGGGAGATTAAGATGGCTGGAAATTATTGCTGAGAGGAAAATTCCAGGAAAGCCAGGGGCTTCTAGATAGTATCTGCAAATTTAAGGGTAAAGGAAAATTCCATCTTCTGGGAAATCCAAGAAATGTCACGCACTGATCCAGCAGAATTGATGTGCCTTGTAAGAGAACACACGTGACCACAGAACACAAAGGGAGGACACATAAACGGGGACACATGAACATAGACCGGGCATGAAGAAGCACATACAAGCAAACTGGAGAGCCATTAGATTGGTAGCTCCTTTAGGTCAGGGACTGCCTTTTGCCTTTCTTTATATCCCCAACACATAGCACAGTGCCTGGCACATAGTCAGCACTTAGTTAAAGTTTGTCAATTGACTGTGTTAGTTGGGCATGGGAGTGGGGAAAGTAATAACACCAAGTTTTCTTTAAATACACAGGACAACAACACATTCACAGAAAGATACAACTCTCTGAAAAAATTGTTCTTGGCCATCTAGTCCAACTCATACTTAAACAAGGATCCCCTCCACAACACAGCTGACAATTAATCATCTAGTTTTAAATGAAAGTTCTCCAATGAAGCAGAGACCATTACTTCCCAGGTCAATTCATTCAATTTATGGATAATCCTAATTGTTCCAAATTCTGAGGTTTTCCCCCCAGTGTTGTTGTTCAGTCATTTCATTCATGTCTGACTCTTCATGACCCCATTTTGGGTTTTCTTGGTAAAGATACTGGAGTGGTTTGCCAGTTCTTTCTCCAGATCATTTTACAGATGAGGAAACTGAGGCAAACAGGGTCACACAGCTAGGGTGTGTCTGAGGCTGGATTTGAATTCATAAAGATGAGTCTTCTTGATTCCAAATCCAGTGGAATCTATCCACTATGCCATTTAGATGATTCTTATCATGTCTTAATTTTCTTTTTTTTTTTTTTTTTTCATTTCCCACTTAATGTTCCAGAGTTGTTCTTTGGGGATGAGCAGAAGTATAATCCATATGCCAGTCCTTCAAATAGTCAAGAGATAGTAATTATGTTCTCCCTAAGTCTTCTCTTCTCCAAGTTAAACACCCCCAGTTCTTTTAAATCATACTCATGTGGCAGGAACATGAGGCCCTTAACCATTCTGGTTGCCCTACTCCAGATTCTCTTCAAATTATCAATATTGTTCCTAAAATATGATGCTTAGAACAGAACACAATAGTCCCTCTGAAAATCCCTTATAAAGCAACATCCCTTATAAAGAGGACCATCATCTCCCCAGTTGTGGCCACCATTCTTCTCCTAACAGTGTAAGGTTAGATTCGTTTTTGCTCTCCACATCACAAAATTGGTTATAATATAATAATTATATGTAATACAATATTATGTATATTGATAAGGGAATTTATAATTTTCATATAAATTGATATATATGCAATGAATATACTAATAATTTAATTTTCTCAGGAGCTGACTCTCTGGCTTGGGTGTCAGAGCTTACAACTGCAGCTTAAACTGATCAATCAAAACTCTAACATTGCTCACAATCACTGGGCCTTAAGTGAAGTGAATCAAAGATTATAAAACCTGTTCCCCTCACAGAACTCTGGTTCTATACTTTAGGGGAGGTAGTCACAACCCCCAGACTTGACTCCAGAACGTTATGAGTTTCTTGTGGGAAACCATTAAATGATTATTTGTAATCGACCTTCCCCCCTCCTTCTCCAATTGTGATTTAAGTTTATAACCTGTGCTTTTACTTCAGCTAGGAGAACATTCCTCATTCTGAAACTGATTAATTTAAAACTTGATAACCCGCACTGTCATCTCAAGGCCTGCTTTGTGTGGCTCCAAGCATTCTCTGGTTAGAGACTGACTCAGTAAAAATCCTGTTAACAATATCAAACCACAAGATCTTTGTTAGATGAATTGCTATACAGCCAAATCTTCTCTACTTAGACTTATGAAGTTGATTTTTTTGAACCCTCAAATAAAACTTTACATTCATCCATATTACATTTTATCTTATAGATTCAGCTCAGTGTTCTAGCCAGCCAAGTATTTTGATAGATCTGAATAACACTGTCTAATGTGTTAGAAACTCACTCTACCTTGCCCCACACCCACCCTTAATTAGCTTTCTATCATCTGAAATTTTTAAAAGGAGGCCAAATAGTCCCTTCTCCAAGTTGCAGCTATGTGGTGGAATGGGTAGAGCACTTCGGCTGCAGTCGTGAAGCCCTGCCTTCACATGTGACCCCAGACACTCACTAGCTATATGACTCTGGGCATGCACCTTGACCTCTGCCTGTCTCCATTTCCTCAACTGTATAACACAATGATAATAATAGTACCTGCTTTACAGAGTTGTTGTGAGGATGAAATAATAAATATTTGTGAAATGCTCTTGTCCAGCTCTTCGTGACCGCATTTGGGGTTTTCTTGGCAAAGATAATGGAGTAATTCGCTGTTTCCTTCTCTGCTTCATTTTACAGATAAGAAAACAGGATTAAATGACTTGTCCAGGGTAACACAGCAAGTAAGTGTCTGAGGCCAGATTTGAACTCAGCAAGATGAGTTCCCGGCTCTAGGCCCTACACTTATACCTGGCACAGAGTAGGTGCTTTAATATATGCCTGTTCCTTCCCTCTTCCCCCGTTCCCCAAGTTAACGATATTGAATATTTGACTTTTGGTATAGAACCAAGCACAAATCCCTGAGCTACTCCACAGGAGACTCCTTTTCAATATCAATCCCCCCAACTATTTGGGTCCAGACACTTAACCAGTGCCAAATCCACCTAATTGTACTATGATCTTTTTCTCAACTCTCCAGCTTTCCAAAAAAATAGTATTGGGCCTGTTTTCTTATTTGTAAAATGAGGGATTGTCCCATCCAGTCTTAGATATTATAATACTTATATGATAAGTCCTTCTACGTCATCTCCAAAAACTGTCTACCCCAGGCAAGATCAGAAGTCCCTCGTGATCATTAGTGTATATATCTGAACGTTCTTTAAATTAGCTAAATGTTCTTAATGATGAACCAACAAAGGATAATTATTAGAATTCTTTTCCTTACATTTGACCTAACCAAAAAGCTTGCTCTTTGAGAGGGCTTTTCACCCAAAGGGCTTTTCATAGTTTCAACACCAGAAGGAAAAAAATTTGCACAAAAAGGAGTATATGACCCAAAGTTCACCTTAGTACAGTGCAGGCTGAACCAAGAAAAGAACTGAATTCCTGTCATCCTCTATAAGACTATAACTATAGGGCCATGCTCTTTAGCTTTCATGAATTATTAAGACACAGCTTTCGGCTATAATCGACTTGCAGTAGCTGGCAACAGTTTTAAAAATTTGAACTTCCTGATAGAACATAGTCAGCACGGACAAGGGTAGCACAAAGGAATCAGAAAAGTGGGAGTCAGAAGGCTTGCTCTTGGCCCTCGGTTACTGGGTGACCCTGGGCAAATCTTCTTTCATTGACCCTTAGTTTCGTTCTCTGCAAAATGAAGAAACTAGACTAGGTGGTCTCTGAGATGAGCAAGTAAATTGTAAAGCTTATTTCCAGCTTTAAAATTTTGTGATTCTATGCCTTATCCCTAAGTTCCACAGATTTCTGTTCTTCTTGGACCTTCACAAACTGAAAAGGTATCTTCTTGGAAAGGTTTAGGGCAGGGGTTCTTAAATTTTTTGTGGATCGTGGAATCCACTGGCAATCCACTGAAGCCTAAAGATCCCTTCTCAGAAGAATGTTTTTAAATACATAAAATAAAATACACAGGACTACAAAGGAAGCCAAAGATTAGTGAAAATAAGGATATTTTTTTTCCCATCTAAATTCACTGAAATCTAATAATGGACCCCTGAAGACTCCAGATTAAGAGCCCCAGATTTGGGATAAATCTTGCCTACAGGCAGGTAAATGGACAAGCTGGCCCCTTAGGGTTAGACTGCATGAAACTTCCGGTCTATTTTACCAAGCTTTATCTAATCCCTCAATAATAACAGCTAATAAAAAAATTAAATCAAATAAAAATAATAGCTAATATTCATATAACACTTATTATTATATAACACTAATATACATATAACACTTAGTACAGTACCACATACTGTACTAAGCACCTTACAATTATTATTTCATTTGATTTTCACAACAACCCTGAGAGATAGATGCTATTATCCCAATTTTACATATGAAGAAACTGAGACAAACAAAGATTAAGTTTAATACTTGTCCAGGGTCACACAGCTAGGAAACATATGAGGCCAAATTCGAACTCAGATCTTCCTGACCCTAGGCTCAGTACTCTATCAACTGCATCCCCTAGCTGCCCATAGTTAGTTAAATCAACCTGGCTCTTAGGATAAAAATAAGACGGATGACAAACCAGGCTTTCTGGAAACTTCTCCCTGTGGGCAGGGGTTTAGGTTTGTTGTTTTAAAGCTTCAGCTATGAACCTATTGATTAAGTCTTTCATCATGTGCAGCCTACAGTCCCCATTCAATGTTATGGGATGGGGATGTTGATGGCACACCCCATTGACAGCCTCCCAATTTTGTGAGTCATTCTTGTTTCCCCAGCTATGGAATGATAATATGATCTCCACATAATACCTCCATCTTCTTGACACTTAATGTCTTTACTATGTTTATTTAAGTAGTCAGGGTGACACATCCAATTTTACTGATTGAGAAACTGAGGGTGAACCAGGAAAAGAGGGATCAAGAAAGAAAAAGACTTGTCCGTGAACACCTAAAAGGTGATGAAGACAAAAAGTGAACCCAGGTGTCATGATTCAAGCCACCATTACCCAAAATGGAGAAGAATGTTGACCAAGCCCATGTGTTCACATATCTTATCTCTTATATTCTTACCCTTTCTCTCTACTCACTTTTGACCTCAGCCCCTCAGCCCCTCTCACCTAAATTACTACGCTAGCTTCCTGGTTGGTCTCCTTGCCCCATTCCAGTCAATGCTACACACTACTGCCAAAGAAATTTTCATCAAATGCAGATCTGACCACATGACTCTCCTACTCAATCAATTCTAGTGGTTCCCTATTGACTAGGAAAAAAATATATAAGCTCGCTTTAGCTTTTAAATCACTACACAACCTGGCTTTAACCTCTCATCGTAGTCTCATTGAGCATTAATTCCCCATCTGCTCTCCACAATCCAGCCAATCTGGCCCCTTCTCTCCATTCTTCCTACATAACACTCCACCCCCTATCTCTGATCCCTTTTACTGGCTGCCCCACATGCTTGGGATGCAGTCCCTCCTTACCTTCCCCTCCTAGACTTTCTCCTCCTTCAAGATGCAGCACAAGTATCATCTTCTACATGAGCCTTTACTGACTCTCTTAATCTCTAGTTCCCTTCTTCCCAAACTACTTTGCATTCAATTGTTTTCAAAACCAGAAGCATTTATGTGTTTATGCACACATATGGGTGTGTGTGCATACATACACATGTGTGTGTTTGTATAATTGTTTTTCAGTCAATTCAGTTGTGTCTGACTCTTTGTGGCCCCACGAACCATACTTGGCAAAGATATCAGAGTGTTTTGCCATTTCCTTCTCCAATGAATTCAGGCAAACAGTGGTTAAGTGACTTGTTCAGGATCACACACCAAATCTGAACTCAGGTCTTCTAGACTCCAGGTTCAGTGCTCCCTCTATCCACTGATAGAAGATCATTATAGCTAAGGCTGTTTCATTGTTTGTAATTCTATCTCTAGCACCTGGATAATGCATATACTTGTTGATTAATTGATCAGTTGATATTAATAAATATTGTTATTTTTTGGAGAAAGGTCCATAGTGGAGGGTCCCAGGGATCTCTCCTTGTTCCTATTCTATGCAACATTTTTATTAGTGATTTGGATGATAACATAAAAGATGAGACGGTTGTTATATATGCAGATGACAAGAAACTAGGAAAGACAGTGTATGTAGGCTGGCAGAACTAGTTCCCAGAAAATGCCAATAAACTCAGGATGGGCCAAAACTAATGAGATCACATATGTCCCTACTAAATTTAAAATCTTGGATGATCAACTACCCATGTACAGGATAGAAAAGACAAAGTTGGAATACATATGAAAAAGATCTGGGGTTTTTTGTGGATTAAAAACTTCTTATGTAACAAGGTAATTTCAAAATTACCTATCCTGAGGAGCACTGAAAAGCACAGGATCCCTATATATACCAAAATATTCCTAGCAGTACTTTTCATGATGGCAAAGAATTGAGGACAAAGTAGATGTCCATCAACCAGCTAATGCCTAAATCAATTGCAATCCACAAATGTAATGGAATATTATGTGACAAATACGGAGCAGCATAGAAAAATCTACTTGTATTCACACAGAGGAAAGGAATCAGAGCCAAGAAAACAATATACACAACGACCACAACAATATAAATGGAAAGAAAATGCATACACAATAATAAATTTAGCATGAAAATACATGCCTTGCAAACAAAACTGGCTCACAAGAAGAGATGTGAGAAGACCCCCTCATATCACCTCTTTGCAGAAGTGGCAAGTCTACAAGTATACATGGCATACATTTTCAGACTTTTTTTCAATGTATTGATCAGTTTTACTGATTTTTCTGTCTTTCTTTTCTTTCTTTTTTTGGTTATGGGGGGGTCTTTTTATTAGAGGGGGAAAGTCGGGACAATTGGGGTTAAGGGATTTGCCCAAGGTCACACAATTAATAACTGTTAAGTGTCTGAGGTCACATTTGAATTCAGGTCCTCCTGACTCCAGGGCCAGTTTTCTACTCACTATACAACCTTCCTGCCCCCTTTGTTATTGTTAAAAGATATTTACTATATAGGATGACTCCCTGGGAGGGGAAGGGATACTCTGAGAAATCATGCTGATATAAAAAAGACATCAATTTAAAGCATATTAGAAGAGAAAGGTATAATTTCCAGACAAAAGAACTAAGAACAAAAATAGAAAGTCAGATCATAAAACATATAAAGAAAACACTTCTAACAATTAGTTATTCAACAATAGAACAGCCAGCTTCATAAAGTAGTGAGCCCTTTGTACCTAGAACTATTTAAAAAGAGGCTACTTAGCCATCTGTCAAAGATATGGACTCCTATCTGCAGGAAAAAGTTATGCTACATGTACACTAGAACCTTTTCAGCTCTATAATTCCAGAACATTGTCACTCATGCTCACACTGTTCTTCTCTAGGCTCCTCCTTTGCCACAAATCAACAAATTCAACAAGTATTTCCCAAAGCTGGAATATACTTTGTAGAAAGCATAAGAGAAAATTTGTAACTCAAAATCTTGTGGAAATGAATGACGTAAACAAGAAAATAAATAAAATAGTTCATTAAAAAAAAAAAAGCATGAGAGGACCTGACCTGGTTCCTTTACCCCACTTCAAGAGATAAGAAGGAGAAATATGAATGGGAAGCATGAAGACAAGAAATAGTTAAACAAAACAAAAAATGAAGAAATCCAAGTTACTACTCAGTAAAACACAACATCTGATGCCTTAAAAAATGAACACTGAAGGAGTTTAGAACAGGAAGAGACTTTTGTGGGTTGGAATAATCCAGGAACATTTCAAGAGGCCCACCTGAATCAGATATTGAAAGTTAATGTGAGGGGCGGCTAGGTGGCACAGTGAATAGAGCACTGACCCTGGAGTCAGGAGGACGTGAGTTCAAATCCGGCCTCAGACACTTGACACAAAAACTAGCCGTGTGACTTTGGGCAAGTCACTTAACCCCAATTGCCCTCCAAAAAGCCAAAAAAAAAAAAAAGAAAGTTAATGTGAAGATAGTATGTAAGAAGGGGAGTAGACAGCTAGGGTTAGGGGAGAAAAAAGATAAGCAAGGATATGAAGATGGAAATAAGCATGCTGGAACTGGAGAGAGCAAAGACAGAAGACCAGACAAAAACATTTACCTTAGACAGTAGTAGAAGAAAAGGTCAGATAGGTAAACTGAGGTCAAATATTGGAAGACCTTGAATGACAGACTGAGGATTTGGGGATTTGATCAACAAAGAGCCAACAAGTGATACTACAAAAGGATGCTGTCAAAATCTTACTCTGGGGGTGGGTAGGTGGCACAGTCAATAGAGTCAGGAGGACCTGAGTTCAAATTTGACCCAGACCCTTAACATTTACTAACCGTGTAACCTTGGGCAAGTCACTTAACCCCAATTGCCCCTCCAAAAAACAAAAAAAGAAATCTTACTCTGGCTCATATTTAATCTCTTCCTGTACACCATTCCTCTTCCTTCTCCCCTGTTTTTCTTTCCCCAACTTTGTCTTTAATTTTCCTGTTTCTTTTTCTTCTTTTTCTTCCTCCTCTCTTTTCCTGATCTCTATCTTTTCCTCCCCATTTTCTGGCTCTTTGCTCTGAGTACAAATTGTTTTATTATTCCCTGGCATTCGCTGGTTGTTCCCTGTGCCTGGAATGCACTCCTTCCTCATATCCACTTCTTAGAATTCTCTGTTTCCTTCAAAACTCAACTCAAGCACTACTATGAGTCCTTTCTTGATTTCCTCCCCCACCCCAGACGCTAGTTTATACTTCTCTCCAAAAAATTACCTTGTACTTATTCTTTTTAAAAATTATTTTTATTTAAAAAATTTTTGCCTTTTGGAGGGGAGAAGGTAGGGCAATTAGGGTTAAATGACTTGCCCAAGGTCACACGGCTAGTTTTGTGTGTGTGTGTGTGTGTGTGTGTGTGTGTGTGTGTGTGTGTATTAAGTGTCTGAGGTCAGATTTGTACTCAGGTCCTCCTGACTCCAGGGCTGGTGCTATATTCACTGGGCCACCTAGCCACCCC
>JAQQSW010011050.1:0-12852 GCA_028646575.1 Pseudocheirus occidentalis
CCCCTCCTATCGCTCCACGACAGTACCCGCCCTCTAGCGCCGCCCCTAACATCTCCTATGTCACATTGTTGATTCCAAAGTTCTTCAGAGAGACCATGAGAGTGCCCTTGTATTGCTTCTTCTGACCATCATGTGAGTGCTGGCCTTGCAGGAGTTCTCCATAAACCAGTCTTGTTTGGTATTTGAATAATGTGGCCAGCCTATCGGGGCTGTGCTCTCTATAGCACAGTCTAAATCCTTGGCAGTTTAGCTTGAGAAAGGACCTCAGGGTCTGGCACCTTATCTCTCTAGGTGATCTTCAGAATCTTTTCAAGACAATTCGAATGAAAACAATTCCGTTTCCTGGCACAGAGCTGGTATAGACTGTCCAGGTTTCACAGGCATATAGCAATGGGGTTAGCACAATGGCTCTGTACACTTCAATTTGGCAGGCAGTCTAATACTTCTTCTCTCTTACTTTCCTTTGGAGTCTTCCGAACACTGAGCTAGCTCTGGCAATATGTGCATCAGGTAAGTGAACTTATTCACAGCATTCAAAACTCCTCCGTTTACTGTAATTATTGGTTCCATGGATGTATGGCATGGTGCTGGCTGGTGGAGACTTGTGTTTTCTTGGTGTTAACCAAAATTAGCACAAGCAACAAGAGAATCAATCCATACTTTGTTGCATCTCAGCTTCAGAAATTGCATTGAGGGCAGTTTCACCTGCAAGCAAAAAAATCACGTACCAGCCTTCCCTCCACTTTAGTCTTAGCTCAGAGTCTTTTCAGGTTAAATAATATACCATCAGTGAAGTAGCTGACCTAGCAATACCACTACTAAGCATGTAGGGACGCCTAAGTGGTACAATGTATTGGGTCTGGAGTCAGAAGACCTGAGTTCAAATTTGACCTGAGACCCTAGCTGCATGATCCTAAGCAAATCACTTAACCTTGTCTGCCTCAGTTTCTTCAATTGTAAAGTAGGAATAATACTAGCATCCACCTCTTAGGGATGTTGTGAGGATCAGAGGAGATATGATCTGTAAAGCATATAGCATAGTACCAGGAACATAGTAGGCACTTAATAAATGCTTGTTCCCTTCCCTCCCAACTATACCTCAAAGAATTCAAAGACCAAAGGAAAGATCCTCTATATACAAAAATATCGATAGCAGCTTCTTTTTCTTTTTTTTCAGCAGCAAAGAGCTGGAAAGTGGGTGTCTATCAATTGGGAAATAGCTGAATGAATTATGGTATAGTAATGTAATATTATTATGCCATCCATAAGAAATTATAAGTAAGAATTCAATAAATTCACGTACTGCTTAAGAAAACTTATATGAATTAAGAGCAAACAGAATCAGAAGAATTTACGTGATTATCTCAAAAATATAAAAAACATTAAAAGTGTTCAGAACTCTAATGCGGCGATCAGTCATAATTTCAGAGGACTGATGGTCAGGCATGCCTTCCTCTGTCTTTCAGCAAAGAAGGATAGATATTTATCTATCATATCTATATATGATTAGGCTCCTCTGATGATAAGTTTAGGATGAAGCATTTGGTCATGGCCAATGTGTTGATTAGTTTTGCTTTATTGTGCATATTCATTCCAAGAGAAAGTGGGTGAATGAAAGAATGAAAAGGCATTTATTAAGCACTTACCAGATACTAATTCCAAGAGATAAAAACAAATGTGAGAGTCACATACTTTGTTTTTTTTAACCAAGCATAATTCATTGTTTTATTCATATTTTTGTGTTGTCTTCTGAGATTCTGTGACTTTCTGTAATTCATTACAGAGTTGAAGAGGACTCTCACGGTTAGTGGAATTCAAATATTATCAAAACTTGAATTGTGCTCTCAACGTAAAATTGGTGGGTCAGCTTTCGGTTAAATATTGCCTATGATAGGAAACAACTACTCCCAAGGCAACCCAATTCATTTTTTAAAAATAATTTTTATTGGTATATTTTGACTTTATATTATCTAAATTTCCTCCTATACTTCTCTACCTTCCTCTCCCAAAAAGTCAAACCTTATAATAAAGAAATTTCTTTTAAAGGAGAAAAAAGAAAAAGAGGAAGAATAGGGGAGTGGAAATCAGCTAAACTTATCAACAGAAAAAACATCTGACAACACACAAAATTTCCATACCTGTAGACTCCTCATCTCTGCCAAGGGCTAGGAGGGCGTGTCCTTTCATATCCCTTCTTTGGGGCTAAGGTTGTCCTTTGTAACTTTGTTACATTCATTTTTCATTATTGTTTTTTACATCATTGTTGTCAATACATCTATTGTTTTGTTTGTTCTACTTTACTGTTCAGCGGTTTGTATAAGTCTTTCCATGCTTTTTTGTATTCATCATATTTGTCATTTCATACAACACATTAATAATCCATTCAGGTACACACCACTTTTGGAAAAGTTCAGGTTGCTAGGAATTTGTTCTTTATATTGAACAAGTTTCTCTGATAAAAATATTATTTCTAAGACATATAGGGAATTGATTTTTATAAGAAAAATAAGGCCATTCCCCAATCACATAAATTATCTAAGAATATGAACAATTCCCAAGGAAAGAAACCCAAGTTATTTATAGCCATGTGAGAGGAAAAAATACTCCAAATCACTATTGATTAGAGAAATGCAAATTGAAACAACTCTGAGGTACCACCTCACACCTATCAGATTGGCTAATATGACAAAAAAGGATGACATAAATGATGGAGGGAATGGGGCAAAATAGGGACACAAATGCATTGTTAGTGGAATTGTGAACTGGTCCAACCATTCTGGAGAACAGTTTGGAACTATGCCCCAATTATAGTCAAATAGGGTATAAAACTGTGCCTACACTACAAGTGTATGTTTCTGTTACTAAGTCTATATCCCAAAGAGATCAAAGAAAGGGGGGAAAGACTTATTTGTACAAAAATATTTATAGCAGCTCTTTTAGTGGTGATAAAGGATCGGAAATTGAGAGGATGCCCATCAACAGGGGAATAGCTGAACAAATTGTGGTGTATGATTGTGATGGAATACTACTGTGAAGAAATAAGCAGGATGGTTTCAGAAGAATGTGGGAAGATTTATATGAACTGAAGCAAAGTGAAGTAAACAGAACCAGGAGAACACTGTACATAACAGTGATAGCAACACTGCAAAGATGATCAACCGTGAGAGACTTAGCTACTCTGATCAAGACAACAATTCAAGACAATCGTGAAGGATGCACGATGAAAAACGCTGACCCTCTCCAGGGAGAGAACTGATGAACTTTGAGTGCAGATTAAAGTGCACTTTTTAAACTTTTCTTTGTTTCTTGCTTTTGTTTTTATTTTATTTTTTGCAACATGGGGTAATATGGAAATGTTTTGCATGACTTCACATGTGTAAGTGATATATTATTTGCCTTCTCAATGGATAGAAGGAGGAGCAGGAGGAAGAGATTTTGGAACTCAAAATGTTTTTAAGTGAGTGTTAAAATAAATGTGTATATATATATATATATATATATATATATGTATACATACATATATACATATATTAAAGGGACAATCTCTGCCCCCAGGGATTTTATAATCTAACATTATAATCCAAAAACTAAGAAGACTACATAATATTCAACGTCTAGTCTAGTATTAAGGTTCTGTGATTGTATTTAAAGGGTTGCCACACAGAAAAGAGACTAGATGGTCAATTTATCCCTTGAGGGCAAAGAAAGGACAAATGGATGGCACTTAACAGAGGCAAATTTTAGCTCAGTATTACTTTTGAGTATAAGCCTATTAGTGGTATAGCCAGGTCAAAAGGCACATACTGTTTAGTAAATTGTTTGTAAATAATCCCAAATTGCTTTGCAGAACAGGAAGACCATTTCATAGATTTTTCTAACCATGCATAAGTATTCCTGTTTCCCCAGAGCTCCTCCTTTTTCTTTTCTTTTTTCTTTTTTCTTTTTAGTCATATTTGCCACTCTGATCTATGGAATTTCAGTATTACTTTAATTTGCATTTCTCCAATTAATGGTGATTTGGCCAGTCCCACTCTCAAGAAGCTCCCACTCCAATTGGGAGAGACAAATTCATCTGCAAGATCTCAAGAAAGGCCTTCAAGACCTTGTACATGACAAGTTTCAGTGGCCCTGGCTGTGTCGGTAAATCAGTAGACAGTGCTAGGAGGTCTGCAAGGTGTGGAGACAACAGAGATTGTAAGGCAGGGCAGCTTCATCTCACCAGAAGGAATCTAGTTGGTGACTCCCTTTGCATCTGAATTGTGGGAGCAGTCATAAAGCTGGGATAGGTTCTGGGGGGGGCCCTGCCTAGGAAGTTGTGGATGGAAGGCAGCCAGGGGGCAAAGGATGCTTGGTGGTGGTGGGTGTGTCTCAGGTGTGTTTGTCTCAGGTGGAGTCTAGTATGGTCCAGGGCTGTAAAGGGTGGTGCATTGGTAGGGAGGTATAAGGAAAGGAGAGGGGAGGATTCATTGAGAAATCTCGGTGACACAGAGAAGGGAAAGGAAAATATAAAAAGAGAGGAAAGAAGTGACAAACTTCAGAATTATATGATTTGGGGTGGCTAGGTGGCGCAGTGAATAGAGCACTGGCCCTGGAGTCAGGAGGACCTGAGTTCAAATCCAACCTCAGACACTTAACACAGAAACTAGCCATGTGACCTTGGGCAAGTCACTTAACCCCAACTGCCCTCCAAAAACAAAACAAAACAAAAAGGCAAAAAGGCAGAATTATATGATTTCCTCCATTTCCCAGGGGGGAAAAAAAAGCATCGAGGAGAACAGTCATTCCTAAGTAAGGAAATATGAAGTCCTGTCCTGGGATAGCTAGTCCATTTTGTAGCATTGCCACAAAAATCGAACAAAATCTTGGAGAATCAACAAAAGTATTTTACCAGATATGACTTATAAGTAACCTTGTAATCTCCCCCCTTTAAACAGTATTTTTACAAATGGAGTACAACTGCATAAGAAACCAATGTTTATCTGTCTATATCTTACTTAAAAGCTTTACATTTTGATTTTTAACAAAACTATCTTCTTTACCCCGTGAGAGGCTGGATAAGGTGAGCGCCCTGTCACTAAAGAGAGAGAAGGGCAGGATTGGGAGAGCCGTCTGCATGATAATGAGACTGCAAGGAAAATGGTAATGAAAAGAGGAGAGGAAGAAGCAGAAGGGGAAGTTAGAGGTAGCTTGAACATAGACATGTAACATGCATGAGTCTTCTACATTGGCAAAGAATGATGGGAGTTGCAGCCTGTGCTAAATTTGATTTACAAGTCGATTAAAAACGATCCCTTTCCCCCACCACCCCACACTCCCACACCCACTCTCTGAGGATAACAGCTTCAGACAGGAGGCAAACATGACAAACTGTGGTTAATAGGTCTGGATGATGCTTTCAGACATTACGGCATGACATTGCTTTACCAAGAGTCCCCACTAGGTGACACTCTCATCCTCAAAACTGAATTCCTATTTTCCTATGTAGTCAACTTTTCTGTGGCTGACATCGGTGTTATAAACACCTCTGCAGGGAGAACAGACCTTGAAGGTCGTTTGATTCATCCCCTTCCTTTGATAGCTGAGAAGGGAAGTGACTGGTTCAGGGTCACGTGGGTAGTACTCAATGGATCCAGATCTCAAATGGGAGTCTTCCGACCACAGATTTTTATTCTTTCCTCTCATGGCACTTATTGAGAGAGCTGGCAGCTCAGGAAATGTTCCCCACTCTGCACAATGGCAGAGGAAGGTCACTCTGTAACACCCTCAGAGTGGCAAAGGCTTTCCCTGGCCGTCCATTCGTTTGTGTCCATGCAACATTCATTGTGCAGTTACTTATTAGCACTGTGTCTGATGGACTATTCTAGGCCCTGAGGTTGATGTAGTTCTATCAATAGGGATATCAATATTGACAGTTCTATCAATAGTCAGCCGTGGGGCATCCAAGTTCATAATCTGACATTTGAGCACTGGGGCAAATTCAGCTGAGGGGGAAGAGAGGAGCTGAAGGGAAGGAAATCTCCCGGTACTGCTGGGAAAGCTAGCATAGGTTCACCATCTCATCTCACCTCACCACCATTCACACCTATCCTACTTTTTGGGGGGAATGGAGGGGCGGTGAAGGCAGGTACCAGAGGAGAAATGTGGGAGTGAAGAAGGGGGCTGGGGCACAGTCCAAGGCTGGGCAGGAAGACTGGTGAGGCATTAAGGCAAGGAAGTGCAAGACTATGGAGTAATCATGAGGAGGAAGTTGTACTTTTCTCATCCTCAGATATTGGCATCTGGGGCCTTGCCCTGTATTGATTATGGTCTGGCAGCAGCCAAAAAAGCTAATGTGATTTTAGGCTGCATTAACAGAAGAATAATAGCAAGAACAAGAGAGGTTAGAGTTGCTAACCCCTCTCTTCGTCTATACTGATTAGTCCAGTTCTGAGTGCTACACAGGAGAATGGACATGGACAGGCTGAATGAAAGTCCAGAAGAGAGTAGCTAAGGTGGTGACAAGACTGGGAATCCAACCAATATAAGAAGCTCAATAGCTAAGAGGGAAAAAGTAAAATGACTTATGCAAGCCAAATACTTAAAGATTTGTTATTGCTCAGTTGTGTCTAACCATAATGTCCGTGGGGTTTTCTTGGCAAAAATACTGGAGTGTTTTGCCATTTCCTTCCCCAGTCGATTAAGGCAAACAAAGGTTAAGTCCAGATGAGAACTCTGCCTTCCTCACTCCAGGCCCAGTGCTCTATCCACTGAGCCACCTACCTGCCTTCCATACCTGAAGACAATGATCATTAAAACTAACAGTTGTCACGTACATGAATTTTTAGACTTGTTCTTCTCAAAACATTAGAAGTTATGGAAATGCAGACTTCAGATCAATAGGGGAAGAGAAGAAAATAAACATTTACTAAGTGCGTGCTATGTGCCAAGAGCTATGCTACGCCAAGCACTCGGCAATACAGTGTGTAGAACCCTAGACTTAAAGCCCATAAGGCCTGGGTTGGAATCCTGCTTCAGACACTTCCTTGCTGTGTGACCTTGGCCAAATCATCCAATCTCTTTCAGCCTCATCGAAAAAATGGGCATCATAGTGGCACTTAACTCACAAGGTTGCTGTAAGGATCAAACGCGTTCATACTTAGCAAGCATTCTACAACTTCAAAGTGCTGTATGACTCCTGTTTTAGGGACAAAAGATTCAGGTTTGCTTTCAGGGTTTCTTTCTTTGCTTACTCATTGCCCCTACCATGAATTCTGCGTAAAGAAGGAAAGTTTTATGGAAAGCCAGAGGGGGAAAGAACAAAAACAAACAAAAAGCCTCCAATGATGAACCCTCTTCTAATAAAGATCTACGGAAATTTCAGCCTCTGGGTTCCAAATTTGCAGGCTTCCCTCCTCTGCAGCTTCCAGTTGCTTCCAGCAGGTGTCGCTAGACATTGTTCTCTGTTTTGGTTCCTTCTGCCATTACCTGTTGCTCCCAACTAGGGAAAGACTGGGGTGTTCTCCATCCACCTCACACCCACCAACTTTATAAAGAAGCTAGTTAATGATAATGTTAAATTGCTGTGCCCAGGTTATTTCCAGTGCTGTACAATAGCAACCACATCCCTCTCTTGTCTTTTTTTTTTTTTTTTTTACCCCCAAAGTAGACTAAATAGGCTCTCATTCAGTCTTTTGACCAGAAGAGCTCAAGGCAATCCTTTCTGTCAAGGAAAAAACTTGGTCTGACTTTGGATGTGGTCTTCTTACCCAAGGGGAAAAGACCTCATAAGTTCTCCGTTGGTGGGAAACACCTTTCTCTCCCCTCCCTGAAATGCACAGCAATGTAATTCTATCATCAAGACGCTCAGTTTGACTTTATATGCCCCCTTATTTCCTCCGTCACTGCCACCACCCTAGTGCAGGTCCTCATCACCTCATACCTAGACTAACTATTGCTGACATACTGCTGGTTGGTCTGTTTGCCATAAGTCTCTCCCTACTCCAGCGGTTCTCAACCTGTGAGTTATGTTCAGTTTGTAACAATGAAAATACATCCCACATATCAGATATTTACATTACAATTCATAACAGTAGCAAAATTATTGTTATGAAGTAGCAACGAAAATAATTTTATGGTTGGGGGTCACCACAACATGAGGAACTTGTATTAGAGGTATTAAAGTATTAAAGGGTTGTGGCATTAGGAAGGTTGAGAACCACTGGCCTACTCCATTCAGCTATCAAAGTGATCTTCCAAAAGCAAAGGTGTGGCCATGTCACCCTTCTCCAGAGGACAAAGTGAGGCTGGTGACTTTGCAGAGCCCTCCTTCACTTGAATCCAATTTGCTTCCATATCATGGCCCTCTTCAAGAACAAAGGACAAGCAACAACCATCTCAAAAAAACCTCAATGGCTTATCACTTCCAAGATCAAATATAAAATTCTCTGGCATCCAAAGCACTTTATAACCAGGCTCTTCCCACACCTTAGGCCATTGCCTCCACCCCCAAACATGTACTCTTCTATTCAGTGACATTGGTCTCTTTGATGCTCCTTGAACAAAGACACTCTTATCTCCTCACTCCAGGCATTTTCATTGTCCTCTATGCCTGGAATGTTCTCTCTCCTCTCTTCTGGCTTCCCTGACCTTCAAGTCTCAGCTAAAATCCCATCTTCTACAAGAAGCCTCTCTTACTTCCCTCTGTTGGTTAATTCCAATTTAACCTGTATGTGTTTGGTTTGTCAATAGTTGTGTGTGTGTTGTCTCCTCTGTCCCCCATGCAAGCTTCTTGGGAGTGGGGACTGTCTTTTACCTTTCTTGTCTCCCCACTGCTCAGCACAGTATCTGCCATATGTTGTTCAGCCGTGTTTGACTCTGTGACCTATGGGCTTCTCTTGGCAAAGATTTGGTAATGGTTTTGAAGAGGGTGCCCAAAGAGGGTTAGGGCTGCCTGAGACCCCAAAGTACCAACATGCCGGGTCCTGCGGAATGAATTCCACTCAAGTCTTCACAGCCAAGGAAAAAGTAAAGTTTATTGTCCACATGGGATGCTAGGCTATTTCACAGGGCTCTCACAGAGTAAGTCTGTGCTAAGCTATTACATGGCGCTTTCACACAGAGTAAGTCTCTGCTAGGCCATTTCACAGCACTCTCACCAAGATGGAGGGAAGATGGGGTCTTATATACAGAGGAATCTAGGGGTGGTTCAGAGGAGGAGCCTGGGGAGGGTCTTCAGGAGGAACCAATGAGTTCAGACTCCAGTATGAGGTCAATGTTCAGACTCCAGTAATGAGTTTAGGGAGGGTCTTCAGGTGGAGTTAATGAGGTCAATGCAAGAGTAGACTGATATTTTGATAGGCTCAAGGGTGGGAAGCAGATGGACAATGGAGGGCCAGCTAGTAACAGGTTTGGGCCCATCCACAATGAAATACTTATGGCCTCTGCAAATGCCTCCTGAAGATTCAATCAGACTTCAAGAGGTTTCCCAGAGTATGTACCTCAAAGATTCAAGGAGCTCAAGGGGGGTCCCAGAGCCTACACCTCATCAGTTTGACATTTCCTTCTCCAGTGGTTTAAGGCAAACAGTGGTTAAATAACTTGCCTAAGGTCATACAGCTAGTGAATATGAGATTAGATTTGAACTCTATCCACTGAGGCTCTAGCAAGCCTCCATCTGCCAGGTTCTTAATAAATGTTTATTGATGCACTGATTGACTTTCAGCTTTTTATTTCTAAGATGGAGGTAATAAGAACAGTACCTGTCTCACAGGATTGTTGGGAGAATCAAGTGAGCTAAGTAAAGGCTTTCTCCACGTTGAGGCACTATATTAATGTGAATAGTTAATGTTATTATTTTGCCAACTGGGAAGGGCATCTTCAACCCAAGAGAATCCCCAAATTGTCCCGGAGCTTACAAAACATCCCAATTTTCCCCTAATAGCTCTATTAAGCACCACGGATTGCTGAGATTGTCAGCAGTCTGCAGCAGGTATCACTAGACATTCTTCTGTATTGGTTCCTTCTATCATTGCCTCTTGCTGCCAGCTGGGGAGGGAGGAGACTTAACCCACCTAAAGTGGGGGCTGTGCTTCTAGCAGTCTTCAGGCATGAGCACTCTTGGAGGGATGCTGTTTGTGGGATGACAGTCTTCCAAGCTGCTTACTAGGAGAGGGGGAAGGGAGAAAGTTCCCATGGCTGCTCAGTTAATCTGGTAGTTGAATTCAGCACAAATCCCACTCCCTGAAGGCCTCCCCCACCCTCTGTTAGTGGGATCCTGAGGTTATCTTCCATTAGCACTGTATATACCTTTTATCTACCTGGGTACTCACATATTATCTCCCTTGTTGGAATGTGAGCCCCTTGAGGCCAGGGAGCTACCCATGTCTTTGCTTCCCAAAGTGCTTTGACCAGCATTATTTAAAAGAGTTAGGCATGGCTTTTCCATGATTTAATTTTGGTTTATTCTGCTGTAGGAAGTTTTTTATATGTAGGAGTGGGAAGGAAAAGGGAAGAGATTGAAGGAGTAATTCAAAGGGAAGAGCTAAAAGGAGAGGAGTGGAGGGTGACCAGATGGAGAGCCCTAGGAAGGCAGTGCTCTGGTCAACAGAAGGAAGATCAGTTAGTGGGGCAGAGAGCTTGGTCTGGCCTGGAAAGCTCAGCTCCCTGCAAGGGTATCCCATCTATACTCTGAATTAAAAGGACACCTCAGTTTACAAATGAGGAGACTGAGGCTCCCCCTCCTTCCCCATGGGAAGTGACTTCCTCAAAAGCATTCATAAAGAAGCCCCTGGCAAATGCAGAACTAGACCACGAAGCCTCTTCTAATTATTCTCTCCTGCTTGATCTGGATATGGATTCTCCATACCAAAAGTTTAATAACTGGTGAGCACCTTGCATTTCTTCCCCTGGTCCTATTTTAAATTGTAACATTAGCCTCCAAACAAAGCAGTATGTTTAGTTTTAGAGAACATAGTAAATGATTCCTTCCCCACCCATCACCCCCAGGAGATCCAACCTTCCATTCAGGTCAAAGAGCATCAAGCAAGCAAGAGGACAGATCCAGCACTCCTAGCCAGGAACTCTCCCTGTGTCTTTGACAAGCCCTTCAGAAAGGACTGGCTAGTTGCACTACATTTGCTGACTACACACATGAAGTTTCAGGCATGGAGTTCTTAGGAATCGTGAAGAGCTCAGATTTCAATAACGAGCTCTAGGCCTGAAGGGCAGCCTGGTAAATGCCTAAATCTTTGATAACAAAAAAAAAATGATTGGGAGAAGGAGACAGGAGAAAAAAAATTACAAGGGAGAGGGTGGGGGCGGCTGGGGTGACTATGTGATGCTATGTCAGCGGGAAAGCTGCAGACACAAAGCGAGGAGCAAGATTAATAAAGTTCAGATTGGAAAAAAAAAACAACAAAACATTAGATGCAAACGCCTAGCCATAGGATATTATCCTAGGTTCCTGAAGAAAAATAGAAAATAAATTAACCTTTCTCTGTCCCTCATCTACCACCTCCAGCCCCCAACTCCAATGCCATATTGCTCCCGTAGGGCCTCAGACCTGCTTTGTTACTATGGGCTAAACCTTGATTTCATTAGTCCCTTGTGGTGGCTGATTTCATTCCCTTCTCTTTATTGAGAGCAGAGAGGGAGGGGCAAATAAGATCATGTCAGATTCAGTTCTGGGCCCAATGTGTGTGGATGATAGAAAATAATGAGACTGGGGTTGGAGTTGCTGGGTTCGTTAAAAGGAAAATAAATTGCCGTTGTTTCAGAACTTGAACCACCCAAATAAATGTTGGCCCTCCCATTGGAAGGCTGTTACTTGTTATAATGTAACAGCACCAGCATCAGAAACATCTTTATGAATGTAGTCCTTGCTAGAGGTGCTTAACCAAAGATACTTGGCTGGTGAGCTGGTTTGTTTTGTTTGATTGTGCTTACTTGTGAAGAATCAGTGGATTGAGGTTTCTATGGCAGGCATGAGAAATCCGGGATGATTTAGTGAGAAAGTGGGAGATATTAAAAAAAAAATCCAAAAAACAAAAATGAAAGAAAACAACAATATGACGTAAAAACAAAAGGGAATGCAAAAAGAGGTTTAGAAATGGACACAGAAGCAAACTGAACAAGGTCTGCCATATTAAATTATACTCATGTATGTAGCATTTCAAACTATATAACAAAACTTTACAGTTTCATATACAATCGTCTTTTGTATGTATATAAATGTATTTGTTGGTGGTTACTAAATTCATAATTAGTTTAAAAAAGCCAAGCTCTCCCAGTGCATCCTGGGCCATCTCCAGTCATTCTGATCTATTTCTGGCCACTGGACCCAGATGGCTCCAGAGGAAAAAGTGAGACTGGTCACCTTACACAGCCCTCCTTCACTCAAATGGAAGTTGATTTCACATTATCTCCTCATCTCCCTAATGTCATGGTCCTCTTCAAGAACCAAGGACAAACCAAAACCCAAGAGCAGTCTGAGATACTTGAATGGGGACCCAGCTGGCAAGTTCCAGTTGGTCAACCCAGTTC
Source organism: Pseudocheirus occidentalis (assembly GCA_028646575.1). Classification (NCBI taxonomy): domain Eukaryota; kingdom Metazoa; phylum Chordata; class Mammalia; order Diprotodontia; family Pseudocheiridae; genus Pseudocheirus; species Pseudocheirus occidentalis. Next base: position 12,520 of record JAQQSW010011050.1, read on the forward strand.
CTTTTCCTCTCCCTCCCCTCCCCCCCCTTTACCTGAGGGTGTTCTGCCCAAAGGAAGGTAAATTTTGTGGGCTGAAAGCTCACAGTTAACTTGAGTTTTACTGGCTAGATTTCTTTTTCAAAGATTAAATCTTAAACCCAATACATTCTAGATCTCCAAGATCCCTGCCCAAGTACCACTTAATGGTTGTTCTTGGGCCCTCCTGGCTCAGAGTGAATGAAAATAGTGATGAGGTGTAGGCTCTGGGATCCCTCCCCACTTTTTGAGCTCTCCTTGATTCTTTGAGGTACAAGCTCTGGGAAAGTAAACCTTCCCAGGGAAGACATTTGCCTG
>JAQQSW010011051.1:0-12851 GCA_028646575.1 Pseudocheirus occidentalis
ACTTTTTAAGGCATTCTTCTCCTTATTGGCTTTCTGGGCCTCCTTCGACATCTGAGTTAATTTGCTCTTTAAGGTGTTGTTTTCTTCAGTCAGGTTGTTGACTCTCTTTTTATGACTTTCCTGCATCATTCTCATTTCTCTTTCCAATTTTTCCTCCACTTCTCTTATTTGGTTTTCAAAGTCCTTTCTAATTCGATCCATAGCTTGTAGGCATTCTTCCAGTGTCTTGGAAGCATTTGGTGTGGGAGTTCTGACTTTGTTGTCTTCCTCCCACTCTATGCTTCAATCCTTTTTGTCCACAAATAAGTATTCTAGAGTTTTATTCCTGTTCTTACTCTGCTTCCTTTTCCTCATGTTGGCCAGTCTATCAATTGCTTGGTTGTTTAGCTCTGTGGAACTCTGCTTCCTGGGGGGGGGGGGGTGGAGGAGAGGGGAAGCTCTGTCCCAAATTGCTGGGACCTTCACAGACGCTGGAGCTATTAGTGGGGTTCTGCAGCCTCCCCCCCCCCAGCTTTGGCTCACTGAAAGCACACTCCAGGACCACCACTCAAGACCACGATCCAGATCCAGGCCACTTAAAACAAGATCCCTTGGCCCTGATCGATAGCCTCAGTCCCCCTGCTATCTGCAGGCCAGCGGCTCTGAAGAAGCCCAGTGGAGGCCATTGCTGCTTTCAGCCATTCCTGCTGCCACAGCCGGCCTCTTGCTTCTTCCTTGCCCTGGGAGCAGTTTCGCTGGACTGCTCTTCTCCCCCAAATTTAGAAAAATCAACTGACCTTTGTCTTAGCCTTCTTTCCTCTGGCCTGATAAATGTGGGAACTGTTCCTCCAGTACCGCTGATCTGCTCTCCTATAGATTCGGCTTGGCCTGATTGCCCTGGGGCCAGTTGGAGCTGCCCAGGACATTTGAGAACTGCCTCCCAGAGCTGTCAAGAAATGAGGAGTCATGACTGTGATGCCAGTATTTTGTCTGTCTGTTTTGATGTTGTTTTGCCATATTCATCTGCTGGTAAAAGACAGCGCTGTTGTTGGAGAGGTCCTGGAATCTCGCTGTTGGTTCAGAAGCCCTGAAGGAGGATTTCCTTGTTGCATGTTTACAGAAATCCTAGAAGACAGTCTTGCTGATGTTTTCAAGGATCCTGAGACTATTCTACAGGCAGAGAGTGAATTGTTGAGGACACTGGCAATGTATGTTGTGCCTTTGTTAAGCTTTGTCTCCCCAGGAACAGGGATTGCTGAGAACTTGCCTCACACCAAGATGAAGAAAAGACTTCTCATGCTTGAGGGGTAACTGATGATAATTATAATTCAGTTGTGATCCAAAGGTGGAGCACTTCGATTTTTTGTGCTCTGTGGCTGACCAAATGAATGTATTTTGCTTATGATTGGAAACTAATCTGCATTTGAGAAGAGAGACTTTGTGATTGACTAAATGAATGTGCTAGCCAGGACTTTATACTTGGATTTTATACTTTGTGATTGAATTGAGAACTTAACTACCAAACGACTGTATTTTGTTTATGGTTGGAAACTAATGTCCACTTGAATAGATAGAAAACTTTGTGATTGACTAAATGAATGTACTGCCCAGGGGTGGAGTAGTACTTGGACTTTAGTACTTTGCAATTGATTTGAGGACTTACTAAATTATTGAATTACAGATGGTGAATGCTGTATTTTGATTTTCTATTTTCTGTGAATGTTTTGCGTTAATTTGTCACTGAATAAATGGAGAATTGGTATGCTGATATTCTAAACCTTGGAAGTTGCCCTTGCTTGGCACTGCAACTTCACTGCAAGGCACACTACTGAGGTAAGGGAAATTATCCACAGCATACTAAACAACAAACAGCAAACAAACAAATAATTGACTAGATAGACAAATGAATCAATCAATTACTCTTTAATAAAACAAGTGCTTTTGCATTTTAAAATGTTTCCTTTGAGAAGTTATTGTAGCTATTGAATAGTGTTAAATATCTTTTACTAGATAGTACTTCAATCTTCCTAAATAATCCCAAGATCTAGGTTTGTATGGTACTAAAAGTGACATGGTCATTTGCATCTTCCAATGTTTCTTCTTGATCAGGTAGGAAATACTAAAGTCGGAAAGAAAGGATTATAGTGTGTTATGTGTGCATTAAATGTATATGTATCTGTATATATACATGTACATGTCTGTGTCTATGTACATGTATGTGTATATGCACATGTAAGGGTACATGTATATGAAACTTTTGATACAAAACTTCAAAAGGGAAACACAAGTTACTCTTTGGTAAGATTTACCAGAGTGAGTGGTGTCCTGGGGGAGTGATGGAAGTGATATAGATATAAAAGCTTTTACCATGCAATCTATTTCTTTCTGACCATTTATCATGCCTCTGCTTACATGGAGCTTCAGCTTTATCTAAATTATCACAGAGGGAATCCCAAAGAAATAAGTGCTAATAAATCCTTTCATTTTTTTTATTTTATGTGACCTTTCCGTGAGAATCAACATTCTCTAAGAGCAGACATTGGTTTGTTCAGGTATACCTAGGCCTCTAAACTAAGCATACCCATTTACACTGGTCAGGAAATGGTTAGGGAATGTTCTCTCAGAGTTTCTTAGTTTTCAGGGTTTTTCAGTTGAGTAGTAATTTAGGTAGGTGACACTGGAAAGGAAGCAATTGAACACAGTCCAGAATACAGATAAAGAATGTCTAGCAGGTCTATCAGTAGACAAAAATCAAGCCTGATGAATGGTAATTATATAGGAATCTGGAAACAAGAAAATGGAAAGTATTAATCAGAGAGTTGGAAAAAGGGAAGCTCGGAAGTTGACAGTGAATGGATAGTCTGACAGGAAGGTAAAATGCAGTATCAGGGCAGCCAAGCCAAAACTAATAGGCAAAAGCCCTAAAAGGTGAATGCTGAATGTCAAAATCTAGAAGAGGTTAACCTAGACTCATTTATAGAGAATGAATGTTGAAAGTAGGGCTCTTGTCCCCAGGGAAGTAGAAGGAATGAGGGTGGCGACAGAGGACAGTGTAATAGTGATGTGGTTAGGGTTAGGGTGGCTCAGGACCTGCAAATACAAACACACGAAGTCCTGCTGAATGAATTTGACTCAAGTCTTCTCTCAGCCAAAGAAAAGCAAAGTTTATTAAAAGTTCTCCTATATTGGACACAGAGCATTTCTGTGCTAGAAAATTCTATGGTGCTCTCACACACATGGGGGAAAGATGGGATCTTGTATATAGAAAGATTGTGGGAGGAATCTAGGGGTCATCTCCAAGAGAAGTTTGGGAAAGGTTTTCAGGAGTTAATGAGGTCAGTGAGTGATTAAAGGTGGGAAGTTGCTGGAGACTACCTGGGGGACAGACAATGTTGGGCTAGGCCACTTCAAGGATGGATTGATATTTTGATACGCTCAAGGATGGGAAGTAGATGAACAATGGAGGATAAAATTATCAGCAGAAGTCTAGGCCCAGCCAGAGTGAAAACTTATGGCCTCTGAAAATGCCTCATCAAGTGGGAAGATTCAACCAGAATTCAAGGGGAGTTCCCAGAGCCTGCACCTCATTATTCTGCCCTCAAACAAATGGGACCCAAATTCTTCTGGAGTAAAGGGTGAAGGTCTCAGCTTCTGAAAGTGCTTCCTGCTGGCAAGGGGTGTAGAGCTGTACCTGCTTCTCTGGGTCCTGTTCAAGGGGGTCAGATTCCACATCCAAGGGGCCAGACTCCATAACATGGATGATGCCAGTTCCAGTGAGCTGGAAAACTTGTATTTGGTCAGAGATTTGTATAGCCTTAGTGGTCATCCAGAGGTTGATGGCTTGAACCCTGGAAGAGTCAAACCTACAAGAAAGTTAAGCAAATGGAGACTAAACAGGTGCCAAAGAAAAAAAATAGAGAAAGGTCAATTTCCCTCCTACAAAAGGCAATTTTCTTAGTTGGAATTACAGACGTCTATGGCAGGTCCAAAAGGAAAAGGGCAGGTATAATTTCATTTCTTTTTATCCTTTTTGCTGTGGGGTCTAGGATCATGATAAACTGTAGCTTGAGGCCCTCCAGTAGCTCACAGGTATATTTTGGAGTCTCTGGAGGGGAGAAGCAAGAGGTGGTACTGGTTTATGAGTCCAGCTGGGGAGATCTTTGAATTTTCTGCCATTGGAGTGGTGAGTATGACTGAGGAGGGTCCCTTCCATTTGACATCTAACTGTTCTTCCTTTTGGGTTTTCCATGACTTTCAGTAGACCCAATCTCCAGGTTGTACTGCAGCAGGACACCTTCTCAGTACAAAGAGGTTTGGGGAGATACTTGTTGGCATACTCAGTCAGAGCATTCCTGACAGCTCCTAACTGAGTTACAAATTGGGTAATAAAATGCTGTTTTGAGTCCACCAGGATGTCAGAGGTTAGGAAGGGCCTCCCATACATGAGTTCAAAGGGACTAAGCTTGATATTTTCCCAAAGTGTTATTCAGACTCTGAGCATTCCAATGGGGTGATTCTTAACCCACTCTTCTTAGGTTGCTATGCATAGCTTAGTAAGGAATGACTTGAGGGTATGATTCATTTTCTCTACTTTACCAGAGGATTTAGGATTCCAGTATGAGTGGAGGTGGTAAGTGATTTTAAGTGTCTTTGCCATTGCCTCAGTTATCTGTGAAATAAAAACTAGACCATTGTCATTCTGTAAGGAGACAAGCAAGAGAAAATGAGGTATAATTTCCTTTAATAGAAACCTTGATACCTCTTGAGCATTTTCAGTTCTGCAAGGGGAAGCTTCTATCCAATAAGTAAAGGTATCAACAACAAATGGAAGAAATTTGAAACCCCTACATGGGGGGCATATGTCTAAAATCTATCTGCTAGTCTTCACCTGGGTAGGTACCCCTCCTTGGGGCAAGACTGTACATGTTAGCTGACATGGACTTGTTTCCCCAGGAAGCAGCCATTCAAATGCAAAAATAAATTGTGAATTTGTGTGCAGAGGTATACAGAAAAAGGCATCTTTGAGATCTAGGGTGGAAAAATCATTGGGTGCCCCCAGGGACCTGAGCAAGTATTGTATATGAATTGGGGACTATGGGGAGGGATGACAGCTTTGTTAACAGCCCTGAGATCATGAAGCATGTGGTATTCTCCATTAAGCTTTTTTGTAGGAAAAATTGTGATGTTACATGGAGATTGGCAAGGGACAAGGATTTTATATTTTAGGAATTTTTCAATTAATGGTTGTCCTTCCCAGGCCTTGGACTTGATTGGATATGGAAGGCTCTGGGGGAACACATTAGGATCTTGGAGGCAAACAGTAACTGGGGTGGCATGAGCAGCTTTTCCAGGAATTCCCTGATCCCAAACAATTGGTTCAAATCTCTCCCACACTTCTGGGGAAACATGGTGGGGGGGGGGGAACAGATTGCAAAGGGAGATGGGAGATTTAACTAGAGAAAATTGACTCCCAAATTTCACCATCAGGTCCATTCCCAACAAGGGGGCAGGGCAAGAGGAGATAATAATGAAGGAATGTTCAAACAACAGATCCTCAAATAGGTAGGGGTGGAGGTATGTCTCATGATATCCCTTAGTTTTCCATTCAGTGCCTATGACCCAATGAGTCTAAGGCCAAGTAGTGCCAGATTAACTAATTAAAATAGAGAATGTAGCTCCTGTTTTCATCAGAAATCTAGTAACCTTACTTTTGGCCTTAATACTTGCCTGGGGATCAGTAAGGGAAATGGAGAAGTTGGGAACACTGCCAAGCCCCACGCTTCCTGTCATTCTGAGTCTTGAGAACACTGGAGGACAGGTTACTGGGAGGTGGCTCTAAAACTTTTAGCTCAGTGACCATCCTTTTTCCAATGTCACCTCTGGTCAGATGGGCATGGTTCTAGAGGTGTTGGTTCCTGGGCTCTGTCTGGGGGGGATACTCTGGAGGGGCACTCCTTGGACCAGATACCCTCCTTGTGGTGTTGAAAACAGGTATTCCCCCTGTCCAAAAGACGAGGCTTCCTCCAAGGGGCTCCTCTGGAGAGGCATTTCCTGACCATGACAATAGCCAAAAATTGAGCATGTTCTCTGACTCTGGTTAGTTCTCTGCATTCTTTCTCCTCTGTTGCAACCAGGTCTCTGTTATTTAAGACTCCAAGGGCTGTCACCAGTAATTGGGCCTGAGACATTTGGGGTTTCATTGCCAATTTCTGCAGTTTCCTCTTAATTTCTGGGGTGGATTGACTAATGGAATACATTTTAGGGATGACTGCACCTTCTGTAGACTCAGGATCTGAATTTGTATACCTTTTAATAGCTTCTACAAGTCTATCTAGAAAAAGAGTGGGGTTTACTTGATCTGTCTGAGTAATTTCTCTAACTTTCTGATAATTTACTGGTTTTTGAAATGCTGTTCTTAGGCCTTCTAACAAGCAAAGTACCATATGGTCTCTCTTCTCTCTGTCCTCCTGGATTTGATAATCCTATCCTGGGTCACTAGTGGGAACAGCAGCTGTTCATGGTGGGTATTTTCTGGGGTCATTGCTAGCCAAACGATTCTTATATTTTGTGGCTTATTCCCAGATTCTCCTCTTCTCAGAGGAACAACAGGTAGAGAAGAGGATATGTAAATCAACCCAAGAGAGCTCGAATTGCAGGGATATATCCTGAAAGCTTTCAGTAAACTTTGTTGGATTTTCAGAGAACTTCCCCAACTTTTCTTTCATTTGATTGAGATTCAAAATGGAGAATAGGACATGTACTCTAGTTGTCCCACCAGATGAGAGAGCCACTTCCCTTAAGGGAAAAATCCCTGAAGGTGGTGTGGGGACAGGGGCTTGGGAAAGAAGATAAGAAGTCCCACTTCCTGTGAGAGAGTGAGGAAAGGGTGCTGGCTGAAGTGGATCAGACTGCAAGACTGGGGGATCTGGCTGGCAAAGGGGAAGGTAAGCCAGTACCTGAGGGGAAGGGGTCATAAGAGGAGATATCTCTACTGCAGTAGGTGTAGGTCCTGAAGTCTGAGTGAGTGTTGCCTCAGAGGGAGGCACCTCAGCAAGACCAGTGGCAGGGATCTGAGCAGGGGTCCCTGAGGGGGAAGGGGACTTGCTGGGAGATGCAGGGTAGGAGACATGGATGGGGTAGGAGGCAGGAAATGAAGGGTGCTGGGCTAGAGGAAAAGGGAATAGGAACCAAGGGAAAAAGGGTTGAGGTGCAAGAAGGAGCTGGGGGAGCTGCCTCAGTGAGACAGTTTGCTCTGACCTGAACAGGAGTTGCTGAGGGGGGAGTGTCATTTAATTGGTCCTCTTTGCCCCTTTGTGGAGAGGCTGTAGCTTCAAGCATCTCACAGACTTTCCTGAGAATAGTCTTTGGAGAAAGTTCAAAGAAGACCATTAAGTAGGCAGAGTTTGTCCATCCTCCTTCTTTGTGACAGTATAACCCTAACTGCAAGAGAGTATTATCTTTTAAAGTCCCCCAAACAGGCCACGATTTATGGTCCTCCAAGTTATACCTAGGCCAAACAGTGTTGGGAAAAAACCAGCTTTTCCTTTTTAAGTTCTCCAGAGAAACTAAATGTTTTTCAGTATTGTGAAAGACAACCCAAAGGCTAACTTTTGGGAGCTAAAGGTGTAGGGTCTTGAAGTCCCTTTCTCCATAAAGGAAGTTTTGAGAGTAAGCCTTTAAAAAGAAAAGAAAACAAGAGAAAACAAAAACATGAAAAAGTACCTGAAGTTTTCCCAGTTCCCTAGTACCAAGAGAACTGAAAGAATCTGGCTTAAACTTTTGGATGGGGTGTCTGCCTCTGTCCTCCATTCTTCAGAAGCTGCATCCAGATCCATGTTCTCCAACATAATCAAACAGGAGTGAGAACCTCAGAGTGTCAGATAAATGTGACCTGAGAGGTAAGTCCCCAAAAAACCCCACGAAAACAAACACACACACACACACACACACACACACAACCAGAAAAGCACACCCTCAAGTTACTTGGAGAACAAGAAGGCAATGCAATAGGAAAATAGAGAGGCTTACATACCTTCCAGTCCCAACTGGAGAAGAGCTTGAGATTAGCAGTATTTTCAGTGTCAGGGAACCATAAAAATGATGTGGTTAGGGTTAGGGTTGCTCGAGACCCCAAAACATGCCAGGTTCTGCTGAATGAATTTGACTCGAGTCTTCTCTCAGGTGAAGAAATGCAAAGTTTACTAAAAGTTTTACTGTATTGCACACAGAGCAAGTATGTGCTAGAAAATTCTATGGCGCTCTCATACACATGGGGGCAAGATGGGATCTTCTATACAGAAAGGTTGTGGGAGGAATCTAGGGATGCTCTGGAGAAGGAGTTTGGGGAAGGTCTTCAGGAGGAGTCAATGAGGTCACACACCAGTAATGAGTTTCGAGAGGATCTTCATTAGGAGTTAGTGAGGTCAGTGAGTGATTAAGGGTGGGAAATTGCTGGAGGCGACCTGGAGCTGATAAACAATGGTCGGATAAGCCAGTTCAAGGATGGATTGATATTTTGATAGGCTCAAGGGTAAGAAGTAGATGGACAATGGAAGGCAAAGCTATTAACAGAAGTCTGGGTCCGGCCACAGTGAAAGTTTATGGCCGCTGCAAATGCCTCATCAAGTGGGAAGACTCAATCAGAGTTCAAGGGGGTTCCTGGAGCCTGTACCTCAAAAAATCAAAGAGAGCTCAAGGGGCTTCCCAGAGCCTGCACCTTATCAACTGGAGAAGTATATCCTGAGGAAAGATCTTGTACATACTTGATACTAAATTTAAATTTTATCTTGAAATATTGAGAAGATAGAGGTCAATAGAGTAGAATTGGGTGAGTAGTCTAGGACTAAAGTAAAATGGGACAAGTGTAAGTGTGTGGGAAAGTATAGGAGAATAGGTTTATGTTAATTTGTACAAGGAAATAGTGTTGTAAACACAGGGCAGAAATAGGGCAGCTAGGTTACACATTGGTTAGAGCACCTGGCTTTGAGTCAGGAAGACTAATCTTCCTGAGGTGAAATCCAACCACATTAGCTGCGTCACTCCAGGCAAGTCACTTGCCCTGTTTGCCTCAGTTTCTTCATCTGTAAAATGAGTTGAAAAAAGCAATTGCAAATCACTCCAGGATTATTAAAATTTTCTCTGCATTACACACAGAGCAAATCTGTGCTAGAAAATTCTGTGGTGAGAAATGAGAAAACTCCAAATGGGGGTCACAAAAAGTCATGAACAACTCAACAATAAAAACAATAAGATAGTAATGGATTGAAATCTAGGCAGGATTTAGATTTTAAATAACAGGTGAAAGTCTATCTTTTTATGATCTTGATAGGAGCAAGGTCATTTGCATTCTCCAGTGTCTCAATGCTCTGAGATCAAATGCAAAATTGGGGAATAGCATTTTGTGAAGAGATTTTGTGTATATTTAAAGTCAATACCTAGAGATTTGTTTATCATTTAGAAATAGTAAGTTAATAATTTTATATTAAGTAGGCAAATTATTTTTTTTCAGATTAATGTGGTTGCAATGACAAGCAGTGTGATCTCAGTGACAGTAAGAGATGTGGACAAATCTAGCTTCTCCCACAAACTGGTTTGTGACCCTGAGCAGATCACTTATTTTCTAAGTGTCTTGAGGCAACTCTCTAAAACTATTAGTGGCAGAAGTATTGCTAACCTCCTGGATAAAGGGAATCACAAAATTGCCTTCACCAAACAAATCACAGGTCTAGTCCATTTTTTTTTTAATCAAGCAATATGATGGCAAAATTGAAGTGGGAAATAGGCCACATAGAGGGAAATGCAGTAATCCAAGAATAGAGTAATGTGGGCAATAGAGTAATGTAAAAAAGTAAGGATATATGAGATAATAAAAGAGTCAATGGTACTTTGTGGAAATTCTAGGAGGCTAAAAGTGAAGGAGAAGAAGGAACAAAAAAGATTTGGAGACTTTGAGAATAGTAGTTACATGAACAGAAATGGGGAGTTTGGGAAAAGAGACTGGTTAGAGAAAAGATGCTTGGTTTTAGATAAGGTAAACTTTAGGTGATATTTGTGATGAGGTACAGGCTCTGGAAACCCCCTTGAGCTCTCTTGAATCCTTGAGGTACAGGTTCTGGGAACCCCCTTGAGCCCTCCTTGAATATTCTCACATAAGGCATTTGTATGAGACCATAGGCTTTTCATTGTGGGTCTTTTCAAATCTCTACCCCTTCTTTGTCCAGCAACTTCCCACCCTTGATACTCCCAAAATATCAATACTCAAAACTGTTGCACCCTTGAACTGGCCTATCCCACCTTTGTCTGTCAGGTCCAAGTAGCCTCCAGCAACTTCCCACTCTTAATCACTCATTTACTGGAGTATGACTTCATTGATTCCTGATGAAGACCCTCCCCAAACTCATTACTGGAGTCTGACCTCATTTGACTCCTGAAGACCCTCCCTGAACTCCTGCTCTAGACCACCCCTAGATTCCTCCCACAATCTTTCTGTATATAGGACCCTATCTTGCTTCCATTTGTGTGAGAACACCATGGAATTAGCACAGACTTACTCTGTGTCAGATGATTCTGGTCTACTTGCCCAATGTATACATCACAGACACCATGGCTCCTTAAGAGTCTACCCAATATGGCAAACTTTTGATAAACTTTGCTTTCCTTTGGCTGAGAGAAAACTTGAGTCAAATTCATTCATCATGACTTGACATGTTGGTATTTTGGGGTCTTAAGCACCCCTATACCCTTACCTCAATATTTTTATAATGACATTCTTCAGTTGACCACTCATATAGCACTTCATTTGTTTAGAACTGATACTAAGGAGACGGTACCATAGGATTGTGACTGATTTCATTAGGTGCTCCGAAGCAAATATTTACCCTGGTTATTATCTTCAGTGTAAAACACCAGAAGATACTCTGAGATATCAGCCATAGCTCCTGAAGCATCATTCATATTTTATGGAAGCTGCTATGATATACTCCTTTGCTCTGCTCCTTGGTCAAATTTCTTCAGTAAATTAGGGATTAAATCTCAAATTTATCCCATTAGGCTCTTGGTTTATCATTTTCCTATGTACTGAGACTCTGTCCCTTGTCTTATCCCTTTGGTTTCAATCAAGGTCTTTCAAAAAAGTATATTGCTTATGGTCCTTTAATTATAATATTTTCTTTTAAAAGAAGATTCAGTGTATCAGCGTGTCAAAATAACTAGTTGAATTATCTCCTTTTAGTCTCTGAATTCTCTCCAGACCAGATAACCACTGTCTTTTGTTGATTTTTATTGTCCAGTCATTTTAATCATGTTCAACCCTTCATGACCCCATGTGGAGTTTTCTTGGTGAAGATACTGGTGTGGTTTGGCATATCTATCTCCAACGTATCCATGGCAAGTCCAGGAACTCTATGTGAAAACTAGCAGCTATCTATAACTAGAGCTCTTCCAATTATAACAAAACTTCCTGAAAGTTCTTTGTCCAAGCAGTAGAAGTGACTCAGGAGAAGATGGAGGCTTAGAAGTGAAATGTTTTGCAGCTCACACATAGCCACCTCAAATACTCATAAAATGTGACTCTAAACAAATTTTAGGCTCCAAACTCACACAAAAAATTCACAAAAACACATCTCACACTAAAAGGAGCTTGGAGCAAAGGCCTCATAAGTCTGCCAGGAGCCAATACCATCTCAGCCTGAATCCATGGCTTGGCCTGGTGGTGGCCAAAAGCCATCAGGAGAGTGGATCAGCGGCAGCTGTAGCAGTTTCCAGAATTATCAAGCCATAAGAAACAAGGATGAAGTGAAAGGTCAGTGGAATTCAGCTAAATTTTGGGGAGAAAACTAGTCTGGCCAAACTGCCTCCAGGGCAAGGAAGCAGCAGAAGCAGCAGCCCTGCAGCCACCTCCACACTGCTGCTTCAGAGCCCCTGGCATGCAGACTGCAAGGGAGCCAAGCAACTGTTCAGAGACTAAATGCTCTTACATTGAGAGGCCTGGATACGGATGAACCAAAAAACGGCACACTTCCAATAAGCTCTGGCAGCTGCAAAAACCCTAGAGACTTGGGACAGAGAATTCCCCCCTGGAAGCAGGGTTCCACAGAGCTAAAAAATCAAGTAATTCACTGGCAACATGAGCACACAAAGGAAGCAAAATGAGAACAGCAAATGAACTCTAGAATCCTTTTTGGGGGACAAAAAAGGATCAAAGCATGTAACAGGAGGAAAACAATACAGTAAGAACTCCCATGCCAAAAAAGTTCCAAGAAACATGCAGAGCCTACAAGCCATAGATCAGCTTAAGACAGATTTTGAAAACCAAATAAGAGAAGTAGAGGAAAAATTGGGAAGAGAAATGAGAATGATGCAAGAAAATCATGAAAAGAGACTCAACAATCTGACTGAGGAAACAACACCTTAAAGAATAGATTAAGTCAAATGGCAAAAGAGGCCCAAAAAGACAATGAGGAGAAGCATGCCTTAAAAACTCGAATTTTCCAGATGGAAAAAGAATCTCAAAAGCTTTCTGAAGATAATAATTCCTTCAGAATTAGAGTGGAGCAAATGGAAGGAAATGACTTTATGAGAAATCAAGATAGTATTAAACAGATACAAAAAAATGAAAAAAAATGAAGGCAATGTGAAATATCTCCTTGAAAAAACAACTGAACTTCTGAACAGATCCAAGAGAGACAATTTAAAAATTATTAGACTACCTGAAAGCCACAATCAAAAAAAGAAGCTAGAAAGCATCCTTCAAGAAATTCTTCGGGGGTGCAGCCAAGATGGTGGTGTAGAAGCAGCAAAGTACTGCAGCTCCCACACAAACACAGTAAAAAACTCAAAATGGGACTCTAAACAGATTTTCAAGCTCCAAAATT
>JAQQSW010011052.1:0-12851 GCA_028646575.1 Pseudocheirus occidentalis
AAGTCATTTGCTTCCATTTGCTCCACTCTAATTCTGAAGGAATTATTCTCTTCAGAAAGCTTTTCAGATTCTTTTTCCATCTGTCAAATTTGACTTTTTAAGGCATTCTTCTCCTCATTGGCTTTTTGGGCCTCTTTTGCCATTTGAGTTAATCTATTTTTAAGGTGTTATTTTCTTCAGTCAGGTTGTTGGCTCTCTTTATGATTTTCTTGCATCATTCTCATTTCTCTTTCCAATTTTTCTTCCACTTCTCTTATTTGGTTTTCAAAATCCTTCTTAACCTGATCTATGACTTCTAGGCAATCTTCATGTTTCTTGGAAGCTTTTGGTGTGGGAATTATGATTGTGTTGTCTTCTTCCCAATCCATGCTTTGATCCTTTTTGTTCCCCAAAAAGGATCCTAGAGTTTGGTTACTGTTCTTACTTTGCTTCCTTTGCCTGCTCATGTTGCCAGTGAATTACTGGAATTTTTAGCTCTGTGGAACTCAGCTTCCAGAGGGGAAAACTCTGTCCCAAGTTGCTGGGGTTTTCTCAGCTGTTGGAGCTATTTATGAGGCTGCTGAAGTCCCCACCAGCTTTGGCTCACTGAAAACACACCCCAGGACCACCACCCAAGATGATGATCAGGATCCAGACCACTCAATGCAAGAGAACTTAGCCTCTGAACAATAGCTTGGCTCCCCTGCAATCTGCAGGCCAGGAGCTCTGAAGCAGCCAGGTGGAAGCCACTGCAGGGCAGCTGCTTCTGCTGCTTCCTTGCCCTGGAGGCAGTTTGGCCAGACCGCTTTTCTCCCCCAACTTTAGCTGAGTTCCACTGACCTTTCACTTAGTCCTTATATCTTATGGCTTGATAAATCTGGAAACTGCCACAGCTGCCACTCATCCACTTTCCTGAAGGCTCCAGCTGCTGCTTCTCCTTGCCACCCCAGAGCCAAGCCATGGTTTCAGGCTGGGCTGGTTTCGGCTCCCAGCGCTGGGATGAGCCTTCAGTGGGAGATGTGTTTTCTGTATTTTTGTGTGAGTTTTGGAGCCCTAAAATTTGTTTAGAATCATATTTTATGGGTATTTGAGGTGGCTTTGTGGGAGCTGCAGAACCTTGTTGCTTCTGTGCCGCCATCTTGGCTCCACCAAATAAGCATTTTCAAACATGTAGGCTCCTTTCCTTTTCCCCTAATCATGTTTGAAAATAGCACAAGTATTCATGTGCCCAAAGGACATAGTTTCAGATTGCTCTGCAAAAGGTTTGAATCATTTTACAATTCCACCAACAATGAATTAGTGGCCTCATTTTCCCACATTTTTGTGACGTTGGTCTCTTCCCTCTTCATTTTATCGGATCTAATAGTTATAAATTGGTATCTCAAGGTTGTTGTAATCTGTACTTCTTTAGCCAATAATGATCTAGAGCATTTTTATATGACACTAAATAGTTTTGATTTCTTCATTTCAAAATTGCCGGTTCTTATCCTTTATGCATTTATCAGTCGGGATATGACTCATCTTACAGGCTTGAGAAGGTTCTGCCCTGTTTGTGGATTCCTCTCTAATCTTTCTGCTCAGTTTTCCTTTTCAGCCCCCTTTTTGCCCTGTTGGTACCACCTTATCCTTCTATAACCCTGTCCCTTAGTTTTCTCATCTTTCTGGATGTTCAGTAGACTTGCAAACCCCTTCTGATGTATATGTTGTTTCCTCTGCAAATCTAATGAGAGTAAGTTTCCAACATTATTAATCCTCCAACACCAGTTTCCTCTGCCTTAGTTCTTCCTTCCGTGCCCTGTTTTGATGTTCTTCTTTTACCTTTTCTTACCCAAGTTTGTTTTTCAGAAACACCCCACCATACACAAGTCACTCTCCCCCAACCCCAGCATTTATTTATTTATCTTTAGTTTTCAGCATTCCTTTTTTGTTCCTTGCCAGTCACCCTATAACACACCTCTATTAATTTTTAAGAAAGCTAAATGGGGAGTTTCTCATGGTTTGGGAATTTAGGAGAGTCAATGAACTTATTATTCCTATTCACTCCCTAGATTTTGAATTCAAAATTTTCTCCCCCCATCTCTCCCCTACCCCCACTCTGAGATTGAAAGCATACTGATGACCCCTTTCCCCTAGTCTGCCCTCTCTTTTATCCCCCCATTACTCCCCTTACTTCCTCCCTGCTTCCTTTCTTATAGTGTAAGATATGTTTCTATACCTCAGTGCCTCTATATCTTATTTCCCAGTTGCATGTAAAAACAATTTTTTAACATTTGTTTTTAAAATTTTGAGTTTGAGATTCTCTCCCTTCTTCCCGCCTCATTTCCCCTCCGCCCCACATTGAGAAGACAAGCAGTTCAATATAGGTTATACATGCATAATTATGTAAAACATTTCCATGGTAGCCATGTTGTGAAAGACTAACTACATTTCCCTCTATCCTATCCTGCCCCCCACTTATTCTATTTTCTCTTTTGACTCTGTCCCTTTTCAAAAGTGCTTGCATTTGACCATCCCCTCCCCCAGTCTGCCCTCCCTTCTATCCTCCCCCTTCTTATCCCCTCCCCCCTACTTTCCTGTAGGGCAAGATGCCCAACTGAGTGTGTCTGTTATTCCCCCCTTAAGCCACATTCAATGAGAGTGAGGTTGGCCCATTCCCTCTCGCCTTCCTGCTCTTTCCCTCCATTGTAACAGTTTTCTTTTGCTTCTTTTATATGAGATATTTACCCTAATCGATCTCTCTCTTTCTCCTTCTCCCAATATATACCTCTCTCACCCCGCAATTTTGTTTTTTAAATACCATCCCTTCATATTCAGCTCTGGGGCCTCCAATGTGCTGACTCAGTCACCTTTAGTGTCCAAAGGCCTGGGAGATATGGCCTCCATCTCCTGTGCTGGGGATGGAGCTCGTGGACAATATGTACGCTGGTACTAGCAGAAACATGGTCATGCCCCTAAGATGGTGATTTTTTATTTTAACATCAGGCCCTCAGGAATCCCTGACAGATTATCTGGCTCTTACTCAGGGAATACGGCCAACCTGAGCATCTCGGCTCCAGGCTGAGGATGAGAGTGATTATTACTGTCAGGTGTAGAGTCATGATGCTGATGCTCACTGTGACACAGACTGAGGGGGAAGTGAGACAAAAGCCTCTTCCAAGCATGCTCCCCTGTGCCTTCCCCTCTGGGCCCCAGAGAGGGGCTTGGGGAGCACAGGACAGAGACAGCTTCTCCCTCAGCCCACTTCCTTCCCTCCTCCCTTCCTGCTCTTCTGCCTGGGGGGCCCCTTTCCCCTCTGTCTCTCCCCCTCTAAGGCTCCTTCCCCACCACAGGACCTCATCTACTACCTCCTTCTGTCCACATGCTCCCCTCTCACCCTCTGAATTCTGCTGCACCCCTGAAAGCATATTCTGGCCTCTCCCCAACTTTGAATGCTATTCAGTGCCAAGATGATGGACTGAAGAAGAAATCTTCCTCTAAATCCTCCTCCAAACCCCTAGAAAACAGCCTTGGAACTGATCTAGGAACAGGGAAACAGCCGGGCAGGAAAGGTCTGTCTCATGGGTTGGGAGGAGAGTAGTCTTCAAGAGCAGCAGAAGCAGCCAGACTCACAACGGGGGGGGTGGGGGTTGCAGCTTGAGACATCAGTCTCCAAGCCTGAGACCATCCAACAGGAAGGGCTCACCCTCCTATAAGCCAACAACCCCCTAAGCAAGTAAGCAGACTGTGCAGCTCAGCAGGTTCCTACCCTAGTGACCCCACCCCAGCACAAGTCACCACTCTACTCCATTGATGACCAGTAATGATGCTCCCCCCAGGGGCTGACCAACAGAGAGACCTTACTCCTGTGATCTACCAGAAGAGAGACCCTTTTTCCATAGCAACCTAGCAGCTGGGCCATATCCTTGGAGCAGGCCAGCAGCTCAACCCCACCTCAGAGGAGGATGCCCTCCTATTGCAAACCTGAATAGGAGACTCTTTCCCTCCTGTGAAAGCAAAATGTTAAACCCTGAAGCCCAGTGAGAGCCAGAGTCTCAGGACAAAAATCTTGGAACAATGTAGGACTTCAACCCAACTCTCACATGAAAACATGAAGTTGTTAAAAAAAAAAAGGGGAGGAAAAAAATAGCAAAAAAAAAGAGCTTGACTATGAAAAGATACTGTGGTGACAGAGAGGGTCAAGGCAGAAACTAAGAAGATGGCAAGAGCATCAAAATGGCTACAAGGGAAACTTCAAAGCAAAATCTAATTTGGTTTCAGGCCCAAAAAGAATTCCTGGAAAAGCTTTAAAAGGATTACAAAAAAGCAAATCATAGAATTAGAAGAAAAACTGGGAAATGAGAGCAATGCAAGAGAATCACAGAAAAAAAGAGTCAATAGCACAGGAAAAGATGTATAGACATTTGCTGAAGAAAATAACTTGCCCAAAATAGAATTGGCCAAATGGGAAAGGTTGTAAAAAATAATTTCTTAACAATTAGAATTGAACAAGTGGAAGCTAATGATTCTGTGAGACATCAAGATGGGATAAAACAAAATCAAAAAAGTTTCCTAAAAAATGGAAGCAAATGTGAAAGATCTCATTGGGAAAAGCTAACAGAAAAAAGAGTTTCCAGAGAGATATTAAATTATTGGACTCTCAGAATTCTTTGGAGGATCAAATGAGATAATGTTAGACAAAAGCACTTAGCTCGGTGTCTGGCAGATGGTTTTTGATGTCCTTCGTCTTTAATGTTCAGAAGAGGACCAGTAACATCAAGGGGAATGACTTGACTCTTGTGTGAATTGGATTTAAGGGAAGCGAAGTTGCACAAAAATTTCAGCCTCCCTCTCTCTTCCAGATCCATCAAAGTCTGATGGCAAGACGAGAGTCAAGATGAAAGGTGATGGCCCAGGATTTAGGGAATGACCTTGGCATCTTCTGTGTTTGACCAAGCTCTAAGGGCTCCACAGAGCCTGCTTCCTGGCCATTGGGGGAAAACTATTCTCATCTGAGAATTACTACAGGAGAAGTCTTAATGTGCTTGGGGGAGACATTCTCCTAAGTCACCAACAGGTTTGAGGTCTGTCCATTACTCTCAGCCTTACCCGGCTAGATGATTTCACCAGATGTGCCCACTATACTTGCTCCAACTTGTTGGAGTCACAGATGACAGTTGTGTAAAGGGTGGACACCCTGAAAAGGCCTCTGCAGCCCCCACTCTAGACGGCTTGGTTCTCCCTGAATACCACATAGACTGCCTGCCACATAGTAGGCATCACTCAAATGCTTATTCTGTTTCCTGTTCTCCCCCATCTCAACCTGCTGAGGAAAGTAGGAGCCATGGTCAGCTTTTGAGGGAGGAGAGTGGGGTGGATTTGAGACATTGGGGATGGAGCCAAAGGACCGGAAGGATGTCTGTGGAGAAGGTGAGAGTCACCCCCCCCCCCCACATGTATGAGAAAGGAAGCTTCCTTTTGGGGGTGAGGACGACTCCTGGGTCCTGCTTGAACTCACCAACCCTGCACATGTCAGCAGGTTCTCCCTGACTCTGGTAGAGAGAAACTGTGGGTATGATTGGGTGTGGGCCTGGGGGAGGGTGCTCCTACCTCACCTGTAGCCCTGGGCCTGAGCCCCTCACAGCTGGGAAGGGAAGCAGGGAAGCCCCTTCAGCCCTCCCTAGTAGAGCTCCGTCTCCCTGTCACTAAGACCTCAGAGGTTCTCCCTCCTTCCTGGTTGTTGTTCCCCAAGGCATTAATGGAACCCATGATAGGTTGGTTCTTTTGGAATCCATCGCTTAACTCAGAAGCATTGAACAACCACCTCCTGTGTGCTGGGCTCTAAGCCGTGCACTGGCAATGCTGGAATGTGTCTCTCCTTCCACATCACAGCCATGCACAATTGCACACTGACCTGGCCGTCCAGCCTTGAGTGTGGTCTGCAAAGTGCCCGTCATGGCAGAGACCAAAGAAAGGGGCCTGATGTGGAGACACTGAGAGTCCGACAGTAATCACTCAGACTTGGGAGGGGCCGGGTCTGCAGCACGCTCTGTTCAGAGAAGGCCCTGGACTGCACGAGGCCACGGTCAGTTCTATTGTAACAAAGTAACCTATACAGCACAAAATTAAAACAGTGTCTTCCTTTCCAGGAATCAAAAAGTGAAAATTTTAAAATAAATGAGAACAGAAGATGGAGTGAAAGCAAGATCTCGCCTGTACTCCTTTGTGAACTCCCTCAGTAACCTCTAACACATTCATCTGAATGGATTTTTAGAGGCAAAATCCATTGGGAGACAGAGTGGGGAAGAGTCTCAGTCCAGGAAGGTGTGCATGTGGGACATGGACAGGGAAAGCATGAAGCAGGGCTGTACCAGTGCAGACCCAAGATCTGACCAGAGCGGAGCCAGAGCAAGCCTGGTGAGCTGATTCAGCCACCACAGGGACAATTCTCAGACCTCTCACCACAAGGCGAGACCTGTCAGAGGCGGGTAAGAGAAAGCGCAGGGCTGGTGGCAGCAGCAGCTAAGTCTGGGGCTACCAACCCACAGCCTGGAGGTTTAAAAGTCAATTACCTGAGCTCCGGGGAGCCAAGATGGTGGAGTAAACCCTAGCTGCTCCACCCTCGCCTTAAGACCCTGAAAACCCAGAGAATAATGCCTCAGGGTAAAATCCTGAAATAGCACAACCCAAGGCAGGCTTGGGAGTCCTAGAGGAAGGGCATGGATGTGGCTGTGTGGAGGTTAAAGTGCAGGGCAAGAGCTGTCCCAACAAGTTCCATCTCAGCTGACCAGCAAGAGATCCTGAACCCCAGGGGGGGGTGGGGTGGAGCCAGCAAGCGCTAACACCAGAACCCCAGGTGTGCCTTCATACAACCAGGAGAACCAGCAAACACCAGCACTGCCAGACGCCAGCAACTGAGCCTGCCTGAATTTCAGCCTAGGGGCTAGGAGGTGGAATCCTGAAGCGGCCAGACCCTCCCCCACACCTTAAACTGTAAGCTTCAGAGTAACCTTGAGGTAGCTCAGAAAGCCCTGGCCTTGGCCTCAGTCTAGACACCCAGAGGACACAGCACACGAAGCCAGACCCCTAGATCCTAGCTTAAGAAGCCTGAGCCAGAGCCCTCTATACCCCAGAAGCAGAAATCCACTTGAAAGGCCAGTAAATAGGCAAACACAGTGGGAAAGAAGCAATTTCTAAGAAAGAGAACAATTGAATCCTTTTATAATGAGCAAGAAGAACCAAATTCACACAAGGTCAGCACTGACTCTGTACCCAACTCTGAAACCTCAGCAGGGAATATGAATTGGTCTCAAGCCCAGAAAGCATTCTTGGAAGAGCTCAAAAAGGATTTTAAAATCCAAATTAGAGAGGTAGAAGATAAACCGACTACTTTAAAATTACACTTGTCAAAATAGAAAAATTTTTTACTGAAGAAAACAGTTCCTTAAAAAGTAAAATTTGTGAAATTGGAAGAGAGGTGCAAAATCTAACTGGAGAAGAGAACTCCCTAAAAACAAAATTTGAACATAGAGCAAAGCAGAATTGAAGTAGTTTGAAAGAAATATGAGATGTGCAAACTTAGAGACATCTCCATTTCAGTGTTCATTCAGACTATTTGTATCTGCTCTATGGGGGGGCAATGAGAGAGATTCCATTGAGGCAGGGATTGAAGGTGCCTAAGCCTAAGGGCCATGAAAGTTATATTTCTCTTCAAACTAGAGAAAAAAGGAACTCACATGAGGTTATGATCAGAGCTGGAATCTTTCTGTTGGTATTTTATTGATCTCTTAGGGGAAGGAGATTGTGTGAGTCCTGCTCCTGAATGGATCAAGTCCTGCAGTGTACCTGTGTGTCTGTAACCTGTGCTGGTTCTTTTCTGAAGTGGCTAGCAAGGCCCCTGCATTTCCTAAAGCAGAATGAAGGTGCTATTTATCTGAAGCCTGGGGCTTCCTTCCCAAAGTGAGGAAGAGTTACTGTCTCCCTACCACTGCCAGAGTGTCTACTGCCCATGCCTGCCACAACTGAAATAATTGGTAAATACAATAAACCTGATTTCTTTTTAAAAGGTGACACAAAGTTTTTTGTTTTTCTTAATTTATGCATGGGGAAATTTGTAGGAAAAAACCCCCAACTAATTGAGAGGAAAATATTAAATAATTTTCTACCTGGAAGTCAGGAAATCACTTCTACCTTGGTTCCCTCACCTTTCATGTCACTACTTGGACAAGTCTCAGGGTGACATTAGTGACAATGCCACTGGGGACAGTGTGGGACTGCTCTTTGGGTTTCACCAGCCCCCAGGAGCTGTCCTGCACGCTCACTGCTTAATCCGCCATCCTTGTCAGCACCTGCAGCATGCTCAGGGGGACATCTTAGAGTGGGCCACCAGGGGCAGTGTGGGAGTGGGTTGGGGATCCAGTAGGTTTTTTGTTAACTAACAAAGGGGCTCCCAAGACCCTGACATTTGGTCCCTGGGCTATGTGATGACTTTGATTTGAGTGAGGAATGGCTCCACTTTCTCCTCCAGACTCATATGGATTTTGACTCAAATCAAAGTCAACTTCAAGTCATGTCATCATTTCCATGATGTCATGGGCATCTTGGAACGTGAAGGACAAACATATGGCCAGCAGCTGCTTCACCCCACTGAGTTCCTCCCATGGGTCCAGTTCTTCCTGTAGTCAGAGTGCCTGCCCTGGTAGCCTCCCCCTCCTCCTCCCACAGTCCTTCCCTGTCTCTAGCCTCAGACTAGGGGTCAGGACTAGGGTGGGAGACCCTAGTAGATTTACATGAAGGGCTATGAGAAGGATACAAGAGATGAAAGGCTTGGCAGAGCCCGGCACCAGCTGAGGAGCCTGAGGGAGCAGAGCTCTGGGGGCGTCTCCACCATGGCCTGGATTCATCTCCTGCTCAGCCTCCTTACCCGCAGCCAAGGTGCCAGCTTGAGGGGTCTCTGAGAAAGGGGGTGCTCAGGGCCTGGGGGCTGTCTTCTCTCTCCCCCGGGTGAGGACGGCAGAGGGAGAAGGTCCCTGGTCCCTGCCTTATGGCTCTCTTTCCCTCTGTCTTTCCAGGTGCTTGGGCCCAGGCTGTGCTCTCTCAGCCAGCATTAGCATCCGGGTCTCTGGGGCGGTTGGTCACAGCATTGACAGCTACTGTATGTATTGGTACCAGCAGCACCAGGGCCAGGCCCCCAAGCTCACCATCTATGTTTATAGTAACCATCCCTCGGGGATCCCAGAGAGATTCTCTGGCTCCAAAGACACCTCAGCCAACTCTGCCTCCCTGACCATCTCTGGCCTCCAGGCTGAGGATGAGGCTGATTACCACTGTCAGTCCTTTGACTACAGTAGCAAGAGAACAGTGATCGCGTTCTATGGGGAATTGAGACACCCCACTGCCCCCCGGGCTCCACCTAATGTGCAATAAGGAGTCAAGATGTGACTTCAATATATGTGTTTTTCTGAAAAAATTCACAATTTTCATAGTCACCAGTCATCATATAAATGGCTTCTAGAATTGAAAGCAATGTGGAAGTTCCTCCTTACCTCCTTTGGTTGTCATGTCTTTGTGAGAGAAGAGAGGATCCTAGTTTCTCTGAAAACCAATCCATTGATTTAGCATTTAATGATACCTAGTGACTTCTTTCATTTGACCAGTACATTTTCTTGAATTTGTCCAAGCAGACAGTTCTGAGGAACCTGGCAAATTCACAAATGAGGAGATTTTAAAAGGCCTTTTTCTTAAAAAAGTTCACACCCATTAATAATTATTCTTTCTTTTAAAACAATATATACCCAATTAAATATTGGATTGGTTTCCACATTATGACAATAACTTCTTTTTTAAAATTTATTTTATTTTTAATTGACTTGTTTGTTTACTTTTAGTTTACAAGATTCAGTTCCAGAATCACTTGAGTTTCAGATTTTCTCCCCTTCCTCCCCACTCCCCCTGTCCATGGTGGCGTTCAATCAAGCATAGGATCTGCAAACTCTTTCACATTGTACAATAGTCTGGTTGTATAGAAGTGAATAACTTCTTATAATAAATACTTTCATAGTATATAATTCAAAAGTGTTAAATTATGCAGATTCATGATTCCCTTAACAGTATTTCTCATGCAATGGTTTCCCCAAATTCATAATACAAAGCAATTTAGGGACACACTAATAGCACAGGCGATATGATGGACTTAAATGACATTGGTTCAGGTGAGTTTATCTCCACACTGTCTCACATAGAAAATCATTTATCTTATCCCTTTGGCCCTTCTCTACTGATTTACTTCGAGACCTGTCTCGAGTAACTTTTATCCTATTAAAATTCTAACCAAATATTTTTTTTTTCAGTTTCTTGACATATTAAATTATTGGCAAATTTCAGTGTGTCTTTCCTTGAGACTTTATGAACTTATAGAGGATTGAAGGTTACAATTATCCTAATATGAGAACACATCTCTTAAAATGAGACAGGAACACGTTCAATTGCATCTGGAGTTGTATTGATAGAGAGTATCATTCTGAACCCCCACTTTCCCCAAGGCCGTTAATTCCAGCACCTCATTACTTGGCCCCCTGTTTTCAGTTAGTCTGCCACCAATGATTTCAAGGGGCAGTTTTTGATACCCTCCACCAGTCTTCTTTTCAGGATCCATGGCAATATTCTGAAACACGGACATTGTGCAGATAACCTGTCTTACGTAGGAATGAAATTGTGCATGATTATTCCTCACATGATGACTAACACAGCCCCTTCTACTGGCCCTTCAGATTCAGAATTTTAATACGCTTTCCTCAAATAATTTTATGTTGCAAATTTATTACCCTAGTTTCCATTAGGTAAGTGTTGTAACTGGATAGAATGCTGTCAAAACAGGCCTTAAAAATCCTCACATCACCATTGTCTGAGTGAGATCAAAACATTCCTCAGACCCCTTCCACACTCTAAGCCCTTTGGCTTCTAACCTTCCATCAAACATATGACAACTTTCTTTAAGCTTCCACCCATTCTCCTCGGTCTCTAGTAGGACCTCTAGGCCTGTTTTGAATCCCTGGCCATGTCAACCATTCCTCTCTGGAATTAGATGGACTTTGCTATAGGCCTCTTAGCAATGTGGGGGATGGCTCCAGGATCCAGGCCCCTTCTCTCTTCTATAGCTGATTGCATAAGAGAAAACCCACCAACCTCTCAGGGGTGTCCCTAGGAGAATGAGGGGGAGGTCTAGCCAGCCTTGCTCCGGAGGAACTGATTCAAAGTGACTGGCAGCTGTGATGAGGACACATCTGTAAAAGATCACATCTACTCTCAACGCTTTTCAAGCAATGTTTCATCACTCCGTTATCCACGTTTAGCACCTGGCCAGGGCTACGTGGAGAAGGAACCTGCATTGACAAGATGGGCGCGGGGGGGGGGGGTGGAATAGGTGGGAATCCAGACATTTGAAGTCTGACTGTCCTTGGGGACCAGTGGGGACCCTGCATCCTTGGGGGAAGCACCAGAGCTGCTCTGGAGGGGCCAATGTGCCTTCAGGGTGTGGCTCACTACCCCCTGGTGGACGGCTCAGGTATTGGACTCCCTCTGAGGAATTAAACTGGCCTGCCTGCTAGTAGACTTAAAGCAGCCCTACAGAGCAGGGACCTGTCCCTTTGCTGGGCCCACTGCTGTACCTGATATGGGTCTCTGTGCCCCTGGATCTGACCTCGGCCCCGATCCTCCCCTGACCCCAAACCCCTTCCCCTTTTCCCCTTTCTCTCCCTCCACTGGATTCCCATCCTCAGACTTTCCTTCCCCTTTTCCCCCTTGAGTTTTAAATCCAAGTGACAAAAATGATGCCAGGAGGAGAATACAGCACACCCTTGGTTCCAATTGTGAGGAAGCAGGACCTCAGACTGGGCCATCACTGCCAGGGGGGTGAGGAGACCTCGGGCCCAGGGGCTGAGCAGGCAAGTTCAGGCTATGGGGGCTCCTTGGGGAGCAATGTCCTAACCAATGAGGCAATAGAGACTTTAGCATATCTGATTCTGGTATAACAGCCTTGTTAAAAGTAGAAACATAAGGTACAAGGTTACATGCACAGACACACACTCTCACGCACTCACACACACACAAACTCACATTCACACACACACACACACACACACACGCACACAGCATTAGAACCCTGAGCTCCCAGGTTATATCAGACCATTGAACTTTCCCCATTGAAGTCAGAACCCACACCAGCCTCAGGGTCACATCTGCCTGGGGCCAGCAGGTGACACTGTGAGACTGTGTTTGGGGACTGGGGAGTTTTTTCTAAACTGTCTGAGGGGGCTCTTCTCCACCCCACCCCCCCACCCCAGGCACCTGCATTAAGATCATTGGGCTGTTATATAGCCCAGCAGCTGCTTCCTCCCAGGCACTCCCAGGGGGCACAGTCAGAGCCTCTGTACTGTTAGCCATCCCTCCTCTGCCCTCAGCGCTCCCCTGGCTCTCCTTCCATTTTCCGGGCCCTAAAATGGTGAGAAACAAGGAAGTGGCAGATTTGCATGAAGGGCTGGGGGAGGGATAAGAGAGACTTGGCAGAGCCCAGCAGCAGCTGAGGGGTCTCAGGAGCAGAGCTCTGGGGGCATCTCCACCATGGCCTGGACTCCTCTCCTGCTCAGTATCCTCACCCTCTGCCAAGGTGCCAGAATGAAGGGTCTCAGAGAAAGGGGGGGCTCAGGGCCTGGGGGCTGTCTCCTGTCTCCTCCTGGTGAGGAGGGCAGAGGAGGGGTCCCTGGCCCCTGACTCACAGCTCTCTTTCCCTCTGTCTTTCCAGGTGCTTGGGCCCAGGCTGTGTTCTCTCAGCCAGCATCAGTGTCCGGGTCTCTGGGGCAGTCAGCCTCACTCTCCTGCACCCGAAGCAGTGGTAACAT
>JAQQSW010011053.1:0-12851 GCA_028646575.1 Pseudocheirus occidentalis
TCTCCGTGTTTCCATACTTTGATTCACATGGTTCCCCTCTGTTTTCAATGTATTTCTACTCCATCCCCTAATTTATACCAGTTGAGATCGTCTTTCCAGCTCAGGTTGAATTATCAACGTTAGCCTTCACTCATTTCCTCTTAATCAGAACTGATAGCTAACTTCACTTAATATTTATAACACTTTATTCATATAACACCTCTATTATGGATTAAGGATATACCAATGATGAGGAAACACATGTCCTGAGAGGCAATGCAATTTGCCTAGTCTCACAGCTAATGCATTGGAGGCAGGACTCAAAATCATGTATTTCTGATTCTAATGAAGGCAGGCATCCTATTTTTTTATTTTTTGTTTTCCATAGGACCTATCAAAGTGACCTAGACATCATAGTTTCTCAATAAATGTTTGTTAGATGAAAGTGAAAGAGGATCTTTTTGTTGAGAAGGTTGAGTCACATTAAATATTAGTCACTCACAACGTGTGTTTGTTTTTAGTAATCTCTAACATGTTACATCAATTCATGTTCTTTTATCAGCCTATGGTGCAACTGTCCTGGACCCTTCTCCTTTCCTCCTCTCTTTCATTGCTATAATATTCTTTCATGTGGGGTCTGCTTATGTCTCCCACCGCTCGCTAAGACTTGTTGTCAAATTGTCTTTTAGTCTGCTCTCCATCATTCAAATTCAACTGTTTTTGTACCAGGTGAAAATATTCCTGGTTTATCACTTACTGCACACACATATGTGTATGTATATATATGTGTGTAGAAAGTGATAAACCATATATGTATGCATATATATATATATATATATTTTCATTCATTGGCACTGGGATATTAATGTAAGCCAATGATTCTCAGATATTTAAGGTGAATAAATTAATTACAAATGTAAGGTCATAGGAATAATAAGGTAAGAAGATCAGAAAAAAACATTCTGGTTAAATTATTCAATAGACAATATAATTAATCTCACTTTTCTGATCTAGCATTTCTAAATATTAATAATTTATGATAACTTTGAAAGATCTTCTGTCTTATTGAAATTATGTAGTCTTGGAATACAATTAGGTTGTAAAATTAATGAAAGTTGCAAGCAGTTTTCAACTGTATCTTTTTTACTTAGCAGACAAAAGTTGGAATTGACAGAACTTTTTGTGGTTTAACTAATCAAATTCTTTAAATCATGTGAGATCATCTACATTAAACTGATAAGTTTTTTTGGACATAAGACACTTCTAACAAGCTGACTTCTTAAATACTTTCCATGAAAAGGTTTATTGACATAACATAATTAACATAAAGGAAGCTTGTTGACTTCATTTTTACGGTATGCAGTTGATATGATCTTGTAATTGAACACAGGTCACCTATCCACGTTGACTTCATTGTCAGGGTTATTGTGTTTGTTGTTCCTTTTGTTTTCGGTTTCTTTGATTTGCATCATCTCACACCTCTTCACATTTCTGTGAATTCTTCATATTTGTAATTATTGTATAGACATGTTAGATAAATGTAATAGCATACTTTGGTCAGGTGCTCCCAATTATTGGGAACATATTTCATATCTACTTTTCTATAACAAATAATGTTACCATGAATATTTTTTGCACATATTGGCCTTTTCTTGCTCTTATTAACCTAGAAATGCATGATTAATGAGTCAAAAGGTGTGAATAATTTATTAACTTCCCTTGAATAATTCTAGATTGTTTTCTGAAATGACCCAATCATCAGTTTTGCCAGCTCTAAATTATGGGGCTTTCCTTTCTACATCCCTTCCAACAACGAGTTTTCCCAATTTGTAGCATTTTTGCTAGTTTGAGAGGTTTGTTTAAATTTTCATTTCTCTGGTTAGTAGGAATCTTAAGTATTTTCCAGTGGTTATTAATACTTTGTATTTTCTTCCTTTGAATATTGTTAGTTCATATTCTCTGAATACGTGTCTGTTGGGGAATAACTCTGAGATATTTATGGTAAATTCTCTATAGTTTTTGGATGTCAGATTTACTTTGGAAAGCAAGTTTTATGTATTGTTTAAAATATTAAAATATATGTAACATGTATTTTCTTAAAGTCAATGACAAATATAACTATTCAAATACATAGCAAACATAAAAATAAGAAAAATTATCAAGTAATTTGAAAAAGAGGTTGTAAATGATAAAATGTACTTGTTATTTACCAGCTTTTAATTCTATAATAAATGATCTGCATATTAATTTTAATATAATTTCTATATCATCCTGTTTTCAGAATTCCTTTTTACCTTCTTTATTGTGTGTGTGTATACATATGTGTATATATATATATTTATGTAGCATTTTTTTGTTGCTGGTATTGTTGCTTTTAATTGACTAGATAGCTCATAAGTTATAAATGTGAGAGATTATGGCTCTTTGAGATGGGGAGAAATGACTGTTTAGAGCTAAAAGTGTTCTGGTAGGGAAGAATAGAAAGTTAATGAATGAGGGGAATGTTTTCATTTTTACAGTGCTGGTTAATCATTGTTAGCATAAATAAGATCTATATCCTAGTTACAGGAGTATTTTTATTAAGTCAGGGTCTCTAATGTGAAATAAAAAATTTAGAATTCACAAAAACTTAGGGTACATGTAACCACTAATAATTTCTATAAAGGCAAAATAGTTCATCTTTTCTTTGCAATAGATATAAAAGACCCTCATCATTTTTTTCTGATTCTTCCATGATATGAACATCAGTCAATGTTATATCTATTACCACAACCCTTCCACATACATATTACTATTTAACACAACAATCATGAAGAAATGTATTGTTGAAAACAGTAATATTATCATAAAGCATAACAAAATCTGTCTTCTCTTATTGCCACATTCAGTGTGAATATCCGTTACTTCCTCCTAAAAGTTCCTTTGTAAGACTTGTTAAATAATTTACTGTAGCTTTAGTAAACATAACACATTTCTGTTAAGAAGTAGAAGAATTTTAATTGTACTCTTCCTTAGATGCAGGATATAAGAGAATGTTTCAGGACTAAAGAGTCATTTATAATAAACATTTCTGAAATGATCCCCACAAGTGGCCTATAGTGTTATTTTATCTTAGTTATATCTAAATATACTTGAGATACTACAAATAAATAATAAAATCATGGTTTTCATTATATTTTTCCATTATGTGTAAATGAAATGAAAATTATTTACATACTCATTTCTAGTGGTCTTATGTAGACAAATTGAACTTATACTTCTCTTAGTTTACAAGACTTTGTTGCTATTAAAACAAGCGAATTCTGTGTAATATGCTGTTTCATTTACTTAGGACAAAATTGAGAAACATTATTTATACAACTCATAATACGCCATTAGATCTATGATTTTATTGATACAAATACTCCCTAAAGTGGTTAACATCATATTTCATTCATAGCACTTTTTCTTGAGTGATTTGTGTCCGTCTACTCCTCAAATACTCAAATAAAAACAGGAGGTCTACCCATCATGTTTGGAAGTCTTCAGCTGGATTTTATAATTGTATATGGATATTTTGAGGCATACTGTTTATCATCACCTACTCTCTTTACATGATTTGTAGATGTACTTTTCTGTTCTTTCATTTTATATTGTTTTGTCTGTGCAATTATTTTTGGTAATATATTACCATCTTCTCATATGTACTATGTGACTAATCTTTTGGGATAACCTACAACTTTAGTTTTCTGGAGACTGTAATGTATGCCATGAATCATAGCTATAACATAGTCCGTGATTTCTCCACAAGTGCCTACTGCCACCTGCTGTTAGGGTTCTTTGCCAGCCTGCTGACATTTGCTAGATCGGTCTTTGGTTGGAGGTGGGGTATATTTTTCCTCAGAACATTTTTGTTAGAGTGCTCATACTTCAGTGCTATTTAAGCTTGTATGTTAGTCATGTCCATATTTTTATTTAGCCAACATGACAAAAAATGCCTTAAGAGAGGCCCTTCCTTCCTTCCCCCTCCTCCCTACTTCCCTCTTTCAATCTCCCTTTCTGTCTCCCTCTCTCCTTCTCCCTCTCCCTCTCTCCTTTTCCCTTTCCCTCTCCCTTTCCCTCTCTCCTCTCCCTCTCTCCTCTCCCTCCTCCCTGGATAATTTATTTTTCCAAATATTGACTGTTCTAGGACTCATTGATATTTACGTGGGAGTCAAGTCAAATTTACTATGTGTAGGCGTATGTTTACAACATAGATTATGTGCAAGTCCAAATAGATTGTCTAAATGTGGCTCATAAGAAGTCATGATGGGCATCTCTGGAATCTTACCACCCTACTACAAAGAGATTGTAATTCTTTCCTGGAGAGTAGGAGAAGAGATCATAAGCATGGCCTTGCAGTTTTCCTTGGAAACTAAAGGAATGTAGACTAGAATCATATCTGTCTCCCCCCTAAATATTGTTGGTCTACGGAAATGATTTTATTTTAAAGATTTAAGCCTGTCTCTGGCTTCTGTCCAGTAAAGGGGAAGGGGTACTCCAAGCTTATTACAACAGACTTGAATCTTTCATATCAAATTTTAGTTATCCTAAAAGCCATCACTAACAGTGAACACACCTATTTATCAAAGCAGATAGTAAACAGAAATCAGAGTTTATACACATTTCAATATACCAAAAGATTTCCAGAATGAATAAACTCCCCATGGAGAAGTCAACCAAATGAAAAGCTTCCATCTCATCCGAGGGGAAATCCCCCAAAGTATCTGGAAAGGCAAAATGGAAATCAGGGACAAGCTGAGCAACTGGCTTTCCCCTGAATATGTATCTTCCAAAGTCCTTTCTTTCTTTCCCTGTGTCTCTCTCCAAAGAAAAACTGGAACCATATTTATCCTTTCTTAAAACAGTAATGAAGAAGATTCCTCATTATTCTCTAGTTCCAACCCACCTTACCCCCCAAACCATGTCTTTTAAATAAACAGCCTCTATGAGTGTCTTGACTTATCAACTTCCCTTTTCTGTGCTTAAAAACATGACTTTGGCAGCTGATTTGAGGATGAAAGCTGAGAATGAAAGCAAATTCATTCAGGAAGACTATTTTTAAGACTATTGCAGTAGTCCAGATGAAGTGTGATCAGGACCTGGCTGTGTCTGTATGACAAGGGTGAAGGGGGCATATACTAGAGAAGAGATAGACTAACCACTAGGAGAGCAGGAAGACTCTTGTGTAGGAACTGGTGTCTAATCTGATCTTGGAAGGCAGCTGGGGATTCTAAGAGGTACAGTTCAGGAGAGACCATTCCAGGCATATGGAGTAACTTGTGCAAAGACATAGAGGTGAGGATGAAATTTCATGTATGCTGAACAAAAAGGAGGCCAATTTCTCTGGAATGCAGAGTATGTAAGTGAAACCAATGTGAAATACATCTAGAGAGATAGTTTAGGTTTAATTTGTTAAAGGCTCATAAGGTCAAACAGAAGTGTTTGTATTTTATTTGAGAGACAACAGGAAGTCAGTGAAGCTTTTTCAGCAGGGAAGTGACATGGTCTGCTTTGTGTTTTCAGAAACCCAATATAACAGGTGTTTGCTGGGTGGATTGGAAATATGAAAGACTTGGGGCAGGGAGAACCATTAGAAAGCTAATACAACTTGGGTGAAGTGTGATGAGGGCCTGAAAAAGGGTGGTAGTTTTGTGAATAGAAATGGTAGGAGAAAGATCTGAGAGACAGTGTGAAAGATTTAGTAAGGAGGGAGAGTTGGGAAAAGAGGGAACACTTAATCAGTGGCTCCTTGTGGTAAAGGAATTTGCTAATGAGAATGAGGTTGAGAGGGGATGATGAAGGTGGCTTGAGGACAGGCAAAAAGCTTTGCAACATTATGGGTAGAGGGACAATCTAGATTGACAGGTAATCAAGGAAGAGTAAAAAGAATACTATATGGCAGTGATGGGCCAGATGAAATTAGATAAGCTAAATTTGTAGTGAAACCAGGAGACGTGCCAATATGACATCCTGAACCAGCATTGAGTACAGACCAGGGGGTTTGGACTGAAATAACAGGGAAGGGTGAAATGAATGGAGGTGAAAACCAGAACAGAGTGAGGAATAAGGCAATAAGAGAATCAGAAGTCTGAAAAGGAATATGAATTTTGGATCACGGAAGTTGATAATGTATTTGTCTTTCATCATTTTCCAGCCTGTTTCACATTTCTGTGGTGAAAACCTCTTTCTTCTTCTCATTTATCTCTCTCCATTGTGCATTCCTGATACCTTCCATCATTCCTCCCTGATGAAATGTTAGGCATGAGGGGTTTGTGATATCTCCAGGTGTCTCTCAGCTTGTATTTAGCTAAATGAACGAAGACACTTAGAAATAAGGAGAATAGAAGCATAAGCAAAATTACAGCCATTATATAATACATGGGTTTACTGATTGGGCTGTCATGGTGGGAGGAGAGGGAGAATTGGTGGGGAGGGGATTAGTTGATGTGGATGGACAAGCCCCATGGATTCACTTTGTGTTCTCAAGCTAATTATTATAATACAGTATCTGGGGAAGGACTTTTACCAGACAGAGTACATGAAAAAATCAGAAATGTTAGCTGTTCTCTTAAAACACAAATAGCTGTTTCCCTATGAGTTTGAGTCAGTCATGAACCAAGAGCTAGCAACGGTAGCTATAAATCAAAGAGCAATATTTACCTGGGTTGCAGATGGAAAGGAGTGAGGGGCTCTTCTTCAGCCACTTCAGCACACCCAGATACCAACAGTCAGTAACATCCGGATAATGGTACTTGACAATTACAGACAATGTACTTCAGCAGTCTATAGG
This sequence comes from Pseudocheirus occidentalis, assembly GCA_028646575.1. Lineage (NCBI taxonomy): Eukaryota > Metazoa > Chordata > Mammalia > Diprotodontia > Pseudocheiridae > Pseudocheirus > Pseudocheirus occidentalis. The sequence continues at coordinate 6,791 of JAQQSW010011053.1, forward strand.
ATTCTATATTTCATGTGCTTTTTGTTCTTACTGGCCCAATGTTCTACACAGTTTTTCTTACCTTTCAGCCAACTCCTTTTCCTCCTTTCATTCTCTCCAATTTTTTTTAACTAAAATTTATTTTTGTCTTTTATCCAACATATTATCTTCCAAGTAAATCACATTGATTTGCTTTTTCCTAGCCCAAGCAGCCCTATTGTTTCTTTGTTTAAATTGAAAACGAATACCCAAACTCTCTTGAATTTCAGTTTCAGTCAGGTCCGTTGGCTTACCTGACTTTTTTATTCAAAGACAAATTTAGGATTTTAAAACTTGAAGGGACTTGAGAGATCATCTCGTTCAACTCCCTTTCCTTACAAATGAGGAAACAGTGACCAAGCATAAGGAAGTGATAATTGTTTCTTCAGAAAGAACCATGGATCATATCTTATAGAAGAATGTAAACAGAATGAAAGCAATTTATCTTTTATTTTTTTTAAAGAGAAAGTTTCATGCTCCATTTTGAGCTTTGTACTATGACTGTTCACACAGCCTAATCAAGTCAATTTGATTATTTCTTAACATAAGCTACTTTACCTCCTTTTTACTGGCTAGGATATCCTTCTTTTCTAAAATCATTAGCAAAGTTGTATCAAGGGACACACACACACACACACACATGCAGCTGATGTGCTATAACCTCCCCTTATTTTGAGGCTACAACATGCAACCCATAATATGAGCCTGGTAAAAGAAAAAAAAATCAGGTCAAGCCTATTAAACTGTGCAGGCTAATTGTTTGCTTAGTACTATAAGCTATTCTTTGGGATTGGAAGAGAGCTGGTACTTGATGTGACTTAAATACTAATGGATCTTTAGACTCAGCTTTGAATAGTGCTTTAGGTCACTCCTTTACAGAGAAACTTTCAGTGACTCACCATTACCTTTGGGGTAAAGTTCATACTCTTAAACCCCATATTCAGGGTCCTCTAAAACTTGACTACTAACTACCTTTCCAAGCTAATCTCTCATTTTATTCCTTCAATAATAATTCATGCTCATTTTTTACACTTTAAGGACTTCGTAAAGTAAAGCATTTGACTCAACAATTCTTCGATTTGGACAATATAGGCATTATTCCCCATTTTAGAGATGAGAAAGCTAAGTATTTGAGAGGTTAGGTCATTCATCCATGGTCCCATTTAAATAAGTATGACCCCAAACTCAACTTTATTGACTTCAAATCCAGTAACTTCCAGGAACAGTCTACTTTTCCCCCACCAATACACCTTGTACTTTTCTACTTCTCTATCTCTTTTCCCCCTATTTCTTTGAATTTCTGTCAAAATCCTACCCATATTCAGGGTCTAGAGCTAATGCTGCTTTCTCCATGAAGCTGTCCTTGATTACTTTAGCAAGAAGTGATCTCTTTTTGATGTATTCCTGTACCTGGGCTAGCATTATGCCTTGTGTGGTATTGATTTGTGTATTAGTCTTCTATTCCCAACTAGATTTTAAGCTGTCTCAGGGCAGAGACTACATTTTATCCCTTTTTCACTTGCTTAAAACCCCTACCATTCTTCTTTATAGATCATGAGTATTCAATAAATTTGTAGAAAACTAGATGTCACTCAAATTTATATTTTGCCTATCAACCAGAATTCATAAGGAAACTCTGCCTAGTATAAATGTTGTTGCTATGTGTTTTAGAACGAAGTAATCAAACTTTTCTTTCCCTCATAAAGTCTTTATAATTTCTGTCTACTTTATTTAATTGAAATCTGTTAAATTTAGAAAATAATTTGGAGATGAGTAACAGTTGTAATTTGTTTCAAGATTAAACTTCAAAATGAAGGCTAATATGATTTCTTTAAGTAATGTACTAAACCGGTTCCATCGTTATCTCCCAAAGTTGCCTGGGATTCAAAAGGAAAACATAAAATGCTTTGTAGTAGAGTAGAAATGAAGACCTCACTTTTATTAAAGAATTGTTTTCATAAGAAAAGAGGCTTATAAAGTCAGAAATCAGGTAAATAATCCTCTGCCTTCTTTTATTTTCTTTTTTTAGTATTCACCCAGTTTTCTTTTAAATAGTCTGAAGTAGCCCAGATGATTTGAATAATTTTGTCATAATCCATTATTTCTCACTTTGAAGAATTTCATGTTTCCATATTCCTAAAACGTAGGTTTGGTCATCTCACTCCACAAGCAAAAATCAGTTCTGGAACAAGAAGCATATGCAGGAAAAGAAGAATAAAATCCTTGTAGTTTCTTTTTTCTTCACTCTAAGTTTTCTATTTTTCTTTAAACTTTGTTCTAAAATTTACTTAACTGTGTCTTTTTGGGGGAGAAGAGATGCTTATCTCTTGAATTTTATTTAGAATATTGCCTGTAGAGAAGCAGACGATAAAAAGGATTAAGGTACCAGGAAAGGATTATAAAACTGAAACAATTACTTTCCTGTGGCCAGGGAAAATGTATCAGACTAGAAACTAGCAGCTAGAATTGAGATGTTGAACTAGGAACTAGGACAGAATGGAGCAATAATAGAAAAAGGTTGGATCTGAACTCTCAAAAATCAGAGTTTAAGTCTTGACCCTGTCATTTATTGCTAATATGGCCATAGGCAAGTAACTTTTCTTTTCTGGATCTTATTTTCCTTAACTGTAAAAAGATGGTGTCAGACTAGATAATTTCTAGTCATATTATAAGCTCCCAAAGCACTATAAAACTATGCATACCCTTTGATCCAGCAATACCAATGCTGGGTCTATATCTTAAAGACATCCCCAAAAGGGAAAAGGATCTTTTTGTATAAAAATATTTATAGCAGCTCTTTTTTATGGTGGCTAAGAAATGGAAATCAAAGGATGCCCATTAATTGGGGGAATAGCTGTATAAATTTTGATAAATGATTATGACTGAATATTGTCTTAAAAGAAATTACAAGCAGGGTGATTTCTGAAAAACCTGGAAAAACTTACATGAACTGATGCATAGTGAAGTGAACAGAACAAGGAGAATGTTGTATACAGTAACAGCAATATTATTCGATGAAGAATTGTGAATGACTTAACTATTCTCTGCAATACAATGATCCAACCTAGTCCCAAAGGACTGATAATGAAGCATGATGTCTGCTTCCAGAGAAAGAACTGATACTGTTTGAATACCAACTGAAATATGCTGTTTTTTTACTTTCTTTCATTTTTTAGTCTTCTTATATAAAATGACTAATATAATAATTGAACATGTATATCCTACATGTGATTGCTTACTGCCTCAGGGAGGAGAGAGGTAAAAGAGGGAGGGATAAAATTTGAAACACAGAACTTTAAATAAAAATGCTTTAAAAAGTGGAAAAAAAGATTATAAATTCCTTGAGGAGCAGGGATTGTTGTTGTCTCTTTTTGCATCATCAAGGCTTAGTAAAACACCTGGTACATAGCAATTAATAAATGTTTGAGCATTAACATTGCTTCTAAGGTCCCTTCCAGTTCTAAGTCTAGTGCATTCCTCCCCATTTACTGCCCCCTTGGTTTTTGGGGGAGTATAACTAATGAATGTATTCATTGGAATATAAGCTCCTTGAGGACAGGAACTATTTCACTTTTTTGTCTTATCATCTGCAGAGCATAGCATAGTACTTGACAAGGTAAACAAACATTTAGTAAATGCTTATTGATTTTGTTTATTAAAGTCTTTCATACTTTGAAAAAACAAGAAGAGTTTTTAGTTCTTCCCAAGTTAGCAGTAAAGTCTGATTTTCTGTGGTTTGGAGTATTTAAAAATTTTGCTTTAAAGAAAAGCAGCCAAGGAACTTTCTTGGTGTATTTGTAATTTTATTGATGTATTCTTCTGGTGAGTATCAAAAAACCTTCTGTATTTGTTTATCTTTGGAAAATGTAAGAGGGAAGGGAAGGCATCCAAGGTAAAGAAGCCTAATAAGGCTAATAAGTCCTAATGTAAGAATTACTCAAAGTATAGTTAGAGAACAGGGAATAGAATGACTGAAGGGCATTCACATAAGGTGAGGAGTGAGGTTGGGGCCAGGTTGTGGAGAACCCTTTGAGTGCCAGATTAAGAAGTTAGGAATTTCATCAGTAGGCCTTTTGGAACCACTGCATATTTTTTTGCTTTTTTTTTTTTTGGAGGGCAGTTGGGGTTAAGTGACTTGCCCAAGGTCACACGGCTAGTTTTTTGTGTTAAGTGTCTGAGGCCGGATTTGAACTCAGGTACTCCTGACTCCAGGGCTGGTGCTCTATTCACTGCACTACCTAGCCTCCCCTACTGCATATTTTTTAAAGAAAAGACTGATGTGATGAACAGCATTTTTAGGGAGATTAATCTCATAGTGTCACAAATCGCAGAATTTTAGAGGTACAAGTGACGTCAGCAGCAAGGTGGCTATACATACACCTATACATAGACAAAAGGAATACTTAAGACAGCATATGCAATGAGTGGTTGTCTGTATTTTGATTGAAAATCTCTGAGATAAGGGAACCCACTCCCTAATCAGGAAGTTTTTCAAGATACCAAGTCTTTACCGGCCTTTTTGCAGCTTCCCGTTGTTCCTGTTTCTGCCAAATGGGCCACGTTAAACAAATTTAGTCACAGTTCCAAATGAGAGCCATTCATACACATGAAGGCAGATATCATATTTCACTTAGTATTCTCTTCTAAAAGTAGGAATACATCCATTTCCTTCAATATGTCTTCCAATTTTCACTTCTCATCTATATATTATGCTGCTTCCTTGGCCAACATTCTCGTCTTCCTCCCCACTAGAATCTTGGCCTCTAACCTTGGAAAGCTAAGTCTGTGATAGGTAAGCCTTCACTTCATCTTCCCCTACACTAAGCTTGTTCACAGCTTACTGGGTATCTCCAAGTCTAGCCTTCTCCCTTTCCAGTTCTTACTGCATTGCCTTCTCCTGTTCAAATATATGCTCTTTGAGAGAAAGCATATTTGTTCCTTGTTTGTATTTGTATCACCAGAGTTTAGCAGAATATCTTGCATTTGGTAAATGCTTTTTAAATACTTTATCTGTCCCTACTTCCCCACCCCCATCTCTGTCTCAGACATGACTCAAGGTCCTTTACCATCCTGCTTCACCTTTTCTGGACACTCTTGCCTATTAATGTCCTTCTTAGACTGTGGTACCCAGAACTAAAGCCATTATTTCAGATGAAATCTGAGATGCAGTGGGACTAATGCTTTCCTATTGCTAGGAGCTATGCTTCCCTCAATGCAAACCAAGTATGTTGGCTTTTTTTGACTGATCCATCACATTGCTGACATGAGTGTGTAGTTCGCTAAAGCTACTATCTAACCAGGTCTTCCCCATCATTAATGTTTTTGTACTTGTAATGCCATGCACCAGCAGATTCCCAAAAGAATGATACTGTGTTTAAGGTTTGGATTGCACAGAAATAGCAAACACTCTGTTTATTTCATTACAAATCAAGGCAAACATTCACTGTATGTCACAAGATAGTGTCCATAACAGCTTAACATTAGAATGGCCACACAGTTTTCAGTACAGTGGCCACAATATTTAGAACAAGGAACAAAACAATAATCATCTGGTTTCCCTAAGGGGAAAACCCTCCTCTCTTAATTAATCAATCAATTCACAATATATCAATCTTCCACTAATGGGGCAACTTTTAAATTAATCAGTCACAATACCATAATCAAACTTCCACTCACAGGGCAACCATTAACTTAATCAGTCACTAATCTAGATTCCCAATTACTAAATATCATTAATCACTAGTGCAGTCATTAGAAAACCACACAAACTCTTCACCCTTTAGTGTCCAGCAAACCTCAGTTGCCCCCAAGGGGAGGCCTTTTCTTCATCTTGACTCTGGGTGGTCTCTCTGATTCCCTGGATCCCCTTCCATGGTCCCAGCTTCCTCCTGAATCCACCAAACAGTCACCTAAATTCAGAAGCAGACAGCTGCAAGGTTCTTGTCCAGTCCTCAGAGGTAGACAGTTCCCAGGTCCTTGTCCAGTCCTCAGGACAATCCCTGGCTTACACTGTAGTTCACAGGTTCCAGCACATCTCAAACCC
>JAQQSW010011054.1:0-12851 GCA_028646575.1 Pseudocheirus occidentalis
TGGTACTTTATTTGTGGCCTGGCTGATCCTTGAGTTCCAGGCAAGAGAAGTGGTGAAGGATTTGAGGTGTGCTGAACCCTGTAAACTTCAGTGTGTGCTGGGGATTGCCCTGAGGACTAGACAAGGACCTGGGAGCTGTTTATCTCTGAGGACTGGATGAGAGCCTGGCAGCTGTCTGCTCCGGAATCGAGGTGATTGTTTGGCAGATTCAGGAGGGAGCTGGGACCAGGGAAGAGGATTCAGGGAATCAGAGAGACCACCTAGAGTCAAAATGAAGGCCTCCCCTTGGAGTAAACTGAGGTTTGTTGGAAATCAAGAGGTAGAAAGTGTGTGGTTTTCTAAGGACTTTATTGGAGACTAAAGTTAATGGTTGCCCCATGAGTGGAAGATCAGTATATTGTGAATTGTTGATTGAATCTTTAACTGTTAAGCTGGTTTCCCCTTAGGGAAACCAGGTGATTCTTCTTTTGTTCCTTGTTCTAAACATTGCGTACTGAATCTTGATTTGTAATGGAATAAACAGAGTGTTCACTATTACTGTGTAATCCGAATCTTAAAAGCTGTTCACAGTAGCAATCTTTTGGGAATCTACTGTTGCTTGGCTTTACACATACACACACGCACACACACACACACACACACACACACACACACACACCTCCTTAAGCCTAGAGTTTGAAGCATTCTATATCTTTTTCGTATTATTCATTTTCATGAATTCTATATTCCATACAAGCTGGCCTTCTAGCTGTTCCCTGAACTTAACATACTATTTCCACATCTTTGTTTAAACCATCCCTATCCTTCATGCCTAAAATATATGTATTCCCCTCCTCATCAATATTTCTTAGAATCTTTAGACTTCTTGAGGGATAACTTAAGTATTCCATTCCATGCAAAGACTCTTGACTCATGCCTCTTGAGCTCTCTCCTTAAGCCTTTTTGTATATATTTATCTGAGTGGTTGGTTTTTCTTCTTAACACAAGTGTAAACTCATTGAAGGGTGTGTAGTTTGTTTTGTTTTGTTTTGATTTTTTTGTTCATATCTACAATGCTTAATAGATATTTACTGAAGTCAACTGAATGTGCAACTTAAGGCAGTTGTAACTAGGTAACATTTGTTTGAATCAGAAAGATATACTGGGTCTCCAGGGTTGCTTGATTATCAAAAAGATTAATTACAGTTCCTTCTTCTCCATAATGTCCCTTTTGCAGTCAACCAAATTTAAGCCATTAGCTGGCACAGTGGGTAGAGTGCCAAGCCTGAAGTCAGCATCACTCAATTTCATGAGTGGCCTCAGGCACTTAGTAGTTGTGTGATCCTGGGTAAGCCATCTAACCCTGTTTGCCTCATTTTCCTCATTTGGAAAATGAGTTGGGGAAGAAAATGGCATAATACTCTGATATTTCTGCCAAGAGAACCCCAAATGGGGTCACAGAGAGAATGACATGACTGCAAAATGACAACAACAATTTAAAAATCTAAGAACCTTGAAATTAGCCCTTTTTCTTTTGCCATATTAGATAGATATTAGGTGCTTCTTCCAACCACTCTTGTTACTCTAGCTCAGTGGTCCATAAATTAAGGGTCATTACATGAACTCAAAGGGTAGGTACAGTACCAATTGAAGGAAAATAAGATTGGTCACATCTCACCCTTCTAATGATAGTCAGTTGTGGGGCTATCTCCAACACAACCACATATACCCTCTCCTTATTCAGCCCAATACTTCCTCAATCAAGCCTCTCCATGATTTGCAATCTCCAGATCTCTTCCTTTCTATCTGTAATGCCATGCATGAGCAGCTTCCCAAAAGAATGCTACTGTTAACAGCTTTTTAAGATTGTGATTACACAGTATAGTGAACACTCTATTTATTGAAGGATCAAAGGAAATCAAAGGAAAATATCCACAACAAATCAAGATACAATATATACAATATTACATCTTATCACAGAAAATCACAATATGGAGTTCACAACAGCTTAATATTAAAATAGCCACATAGTTTAAACAAAGTGGTCACAGTATTTAGAACAAAGAGCAAAAGAACAATCATCTGGTATCCCTAAGAAGGTTTTCCTCCTCACTCAGTCATTCAGTCATCTCAAAACACAATAGTCAGTCTTCCACTCATGGGGCAATCATAGGTTAACTTAATCAGTCACTTATCTAGCAATCAATCACTAAGTTTCATTAATGACTAAATATAATCATTAGAAAATACACAAACCCTCCACCAGTTAACTTAATCAGTCACTTATTCAGATTCATAATTACTAAGTATCATTAATCACTAAGTACAATCATTAGAAAATTACACAAACCCTCCACCCCTCTGTCTCTAGTAAACTTCAATTTCATCACAGCATTCAATATCCAAGGAGAGGCCTTTTCTTCATCTTGACCCAGGGTGGTTTCTCTGATTCCATGGATCCCCTTCCATGATCCCAGCTCCTACCTGAATCCATCAAACAGTCACCTGGATTCAGACACAGACAGATCCTAAGTCCTTGTCCAGTCCTCCAGGCAGTTCTTGCTATACACTGAAGTTCACAGGTTCCAGCATGTCTCAAAACTTTCACAATTTCTGTTGCCAGAAACTTAAGGATCAATCAAGCCACAAAAAAAGTCTTATCCCAGTCATGCTTTGTCAGTCCCCCAGCAGTTCTGCTGGCCCTAGGACCCAGAAGAAATCTCAGCCTTCCAGGAAGCCTTCACCAGGTTCTGGTCTCAAGGAAATCCTATCTCAGTTCTCAGTCAGCTTCCAGATGCTCACTCACTATCTCTCTCCTCCACCAAGAGCCCCCCAGGAGAAAAATTCTTCCAGTGCCTCTCTGGGGCTTTTCTTATATACACACAGGCACATCCTGGGTTCCTGTTTCAGCCAAACCCTTCCTGTTATTTCAACAACAGAAGACAAAGTTCACACCCTCTGCCTCTTTCACAAAGTCTCGACTAAGGGCTGACTGCCTGTTTACTTGACATAACAAAAAAGGGTCTTCAAATTTAAATTAATTACCATCCCACTAGCCCGGTGAGGGCAGTTAAATTTTAACCACAGTATCTATGTGGTTGTCACTGGGAACCCTCTGCCTTAGTTTACTCACATCTTATCCACCAAATCACCTCATAAATTTGGCAGGTTCCAGGGTAATGACAGTAAAAGCCCCCTCCCCTTTTCATATGGTTTGGGACAGTGAGTTTCAGGACAAAAAGAGACTGATGAATTTTGATACATAACAGAGTTTATTGCATAATCTTTCTCCCCTAAGACAACCACTTCACACAAAATTCCTTATTTCTATCAAAGGAGTCTTTTTAGTCACCCTGGTTTATAACCTGTTTCATCCTACACTCCTCATTTTCACTTACCCTACTATTTCAAGCAGTAACCAAATCCTTACTACCTTCAAAACCTCTTCCTTGTGTTTGTCCTCTTCTCCCTTTTCAGTCAACACCCTAATTTAGGCACGCATCTCCTCTTGCCTGAACTATGCATTGGGTTCTTTTCTGGTCAACCCACCTCATCATTCTCCCCACTTCAATTTACCTATCTCATAACTTGCCAAAGTGATTTTCCTAAGGCATAGAACTGTTGTTCCCCCCTCACCACCCTTTTCCCTCCTCCCCAAATAAACTCCATTCTACATTTAACATAAACTTCTCTACTTTTATTTAAAGCCCTTCACAACCTGACCCCCACCTACTTTCCCAGTCCTATTATTTCCACTCCTGTATTCAATGGTTCACTCAAATTGGCTTTCTGGCTCTTATTCACATTCAAACAAATCCATAACTAAAATAATTAAACACAAACAGGAATGGAGGTATGAAACTAAATATTAAGCAGAACCACATAAAGAGAAATAGATTTTTATTGAAAATTTTTTCTGAGCTGAAATGAGAATCTATTCAGGTTTGTTTATTGTTTTTGCATATTGTAGAACTGAAAAAATTGTACTAGAGAAACATGATTCCTGCTTAAAAGCTAGTTTGTAAACTATTATAACATATTATCTGATTGAAGTATTATGAATCTTTCCCAAAAGCATCTTTAAAAAAGAAATCCACCTGTTTGACTAGCTACATTAATTAGAGTTAAGTCAAGCCAAAACACATATATTAAGCATTTACTATGTGTCAGATATTGTGCAAAGAACTGGGATTTCCAGTTAGTTTGATCAATTACTAATAAATAATTATTTTCACAAGTTTGCATTTTCACCCCAGGCAATATACACAAGTTTTTGAAAAAAAATTAGTATATTAAATTGTGTTACTTTCCATATCAAAAGGGGTGTTTTGAACCATTAATTCAAAAATTAAAATATTACTTATTTCATCTTTAGATCATCTTTTTTGTGGTTAGTAATATACAGGATATATAAGTATAATAGTATGTTTGCAATTTTTTTCATAAACAGGTAGAAGGTAGATATACAAAAAAATTGATGGAATTCTTGATCAAATATGTTAGAGACTTTAGCTCTAGCAGGTCATCTGTCTGCTCTGTTCTCTTAACAGTTGTCATATTTAATGTGGATTTTAAACTGCAACATAATATCCATAATGTATATAGAAGAAGAGAAAAGAAATTTTTTTCTTCAATTTGGAAAATATAGTAGTAATTATAAATTTTTCTGTGCTGAGAAAATCTAAAGAATTATTATTCTTGGATCAGAAACTGACATACCCAGTCCTAAAATATATATATAATCTAAAACAAAGATCTTTTTGCTTTGAAAATTTTCAGGCATTCAACCTTCTCATCTTTGAAAAAGAAATTAAGGTCTATAGCTAGACCTAATGCTTATGATTTACAGATAGAAGAAATGAGGGTCTTGTTAATTGTATCTGGTAAAGAGTCAGTTATTAAAGCTTTCTATAGAAAGTTTTCTCTCTATGCCTAACTCTAGAAATAAACTCTAATGGTATGATTTACAAATTATTGGCTACAAGGGAGCAGAACAAATCAATAGCATTTTACTAAAAAAAAAAAAAAGAGGTAGCCTACTGTGAATCAGGATGAGATCTGATGCTGAAGATCAGTCCCCTCTTATCTTAGATGCTGAGAGTACATGATAAAACTCCCAGCAATGAGAGAAGCTATCAACACAAGTAATAGAGGTTACAACTCTGAGCCCTGTGTTATTTTATTTTTTTTATTTGAAGTGCTTATGATAACCATGAACGGGCTATATACACAGCACAATTGGAATCTGTTATACTATATTATTATACTTTCTCATTACTTAGCAGCTAGTATTTATTTTAAAGAAGTTTCACCTCAAAGTTACATAAGATGACTTATATGAATAAAAAATAACACATTCATCATTTGTAAAGTTGAATTGAGGACAAGGATTAGTAAAAGATGTTTCATATTTTTAAATAAGTTATATAAGTTGTAATGGATTTAAAATAAGAGCTACCATATGCTTGAGGAAGTAACAAAGCAGCTCTGGCTCATTCTAAGGAAACAACCAGCATGAAAGGTCCTTCAAAAGCTTTTCATTCCCTAACTTCCAATTCCCCAACCTCCATTTTGAAATGACTCAAAAACTCTTGTCACTATGATACGTTGGTAATAGTAAGCCTATTCATCATTCCTATCATCACAGCACTTGATTTGGCTAAAAAAGAATGCTGGTACTAAGGAGACAAGAAGTTAGAAGACAGGAGACCCTAGCAGTATCAGCTGAAGGAAAAGTCAGGGTTAGGGGGCACAAGGAGTCAATAAAAGAAGAAAAGGTAATTCCTCTATGCTTCCATTTTTGCAATTCTCTTCAAAATTATCTATCAAATAAAAGTGTGTCCTGCTTGCTTAGCACTTACGTCCCACTGTCTCCACCTGATCATTCCTGCCAAGTATGGCTCAGTAAGACAGCAGTGAGTAAACCTTCTCCTCCTGTGAGAGAAATATACTCCCCATGGTACTGAGAGAAGTATTCTGACTTTGCAAAGGGAAACCTACACAAGTGAATCTGGAAGATACATTTTATTAAATAAAGGAATCCATGACAAATTTAGGAAATTAATGAACAGAATGTTTTAAACATAATGCTTTTTTATTGTTAACCAAGTATTTGATACTTGTATCATTGATGCAGATTATTTCCTCCATGATGCATGTTACAGCCCAGCCATGGATTCTTTTTCTTTCTGATTATAGCTAATGTTTCTCCATAGCATGTGGACTGTCTATTGTTGATCCTTCTTCCTCTCCTAGTAAGAATAACCTAGCTTCCTTTCTAATCATATATCTCTCTGATAGTATAATTTGTACTATCTTTTTTCTTAGTAATTCCTTATGAAGAAACATTTTTATACATTTTTGAAAATGTTTTCTTAGTTTTGTCAGACTGGTACATGGCACTGAGAAATGAATATAAGCTGAAGGTTATAGGCAAGAGCAAAGAACACCACAATATTATCAAGCTGACCAAAACACCTCAAGCTTAGGTACTGTGTATTTTGTACATGGGAATGACATAGGGCATAAATGTCCATTAACTAGGACTAAGAACTAATATTTTGTTAATGAAATTCACAGATAATGCCAACAACAATGAGCCAGAAACAAATAAAAAAGATTAAAATGGAGATAAGCTTTAGAAAAGTAGGTAGGAAACAACCAGATAAAAAGCATCTGGGGAGGGGGGGAACAATAGGGGAAATAAAATCAGGGAAATAATCTGGAAGACCAATATCTGACAGGAGAAGAAAGGTGAAAGTATCTATGCCCCAAAAGATTTCTCATGTGTTGCTTAAATCACGATTTTCAGATCTTTCTCAAATAAAATACCTAACTGAATCATGTTAAACACAATGGCAACTTTTTTCCAAGTGTTCCATCAAAATCAGTCATAGACTACAAAAAAACTATATAATATTAAACTATACTAATAAAAGAGATGAAATATTGATGGATTCCAACAAACTCTATTAATGTTTTTCTACCAAGTCTTTTCTTCCACTACTCTTGTTGTCATTGGAATCATCAAGTTGTTTTTAACTTCAACCAATCTTTAAAACTCATGTGGACAAGGTATACAAGGTTTCTTCTAACTACTGGCAGAAGGTCTCAAAATTCAATCCACTCTTTATACATCCCTACTTCAAAAAGTACTAATTCATTAGCTGTATCTTCTTTCCCCTCCCATTCCCTTTTTTTCACAAATCTGAACTGATTGTTGTAGTCTTTGTTTTCTGAGAGTTTAATAATTTTTACTTTGTGGCATGCAGCCATGAATTATTTGTATAAATATTATTTATTCAGAATAATATTTATAAACATGTTACACTTTATATGTAACATATGCTTGTGCATTCAATATACATTTATATTTTAATTTGACTATATATTTATATACTTTATATATTTACACTTTGTATATATTTATTTAATTATTATTCTTAAATGTTATTTATTATAAGTTTAAAAGTACTTAATTACCAAAAAGAAAATGACAAAAGCACAAATTACCCAAATTAAGTCTAGCTGTCTTCTTTCTACCTGTAAAGGAATTTGTAAAAAAAATTTCTGTTTCTGTTTAGCTTGACCTGTGAAAATGAAAGCTACGTAACATAGATGCATGACAATTACAGGAAGAATCATCTATATGATTTATATGTATAAAAAAGAAATTTCTCCAAAATTTTTCATCCATGTGAAGCTTCCTGTTTTCACTCATTTTATATTCTCCTCTACTGGCCATAAAACAGAGCACATGTAGGAAGAAAGACAAGGGCAGCAGCAATGATGTTTTGGAAATTTCACTACTTCAATGGTTCTGTGTTCACACTGGCATGGGAAAGGAGAGAGAGAGAGAGAGAAAGAGACAGATTCTACCCACTCAGCCTCCCTTTTCTTGGGTGACTTTGGTCTACATGTTGCCCCAAATCCTCCTTTCCTGGAGTTCTACACAATATGTGAAAGGGCTTCCTCGGATATTGCACAGATGCCAATGGAGACTGCAAGATGTTCATTAATTATCCCTTGCTTTCAATACATTCTATCCTAGAGTTTGCATTGTTTTATAAAGATTTAGAATGTCTCAACTGATAAATGGCCAAAGAATAAGAACAGACAGTATTAGAACAAATCAAATTTATCTCTAGTCATTGTAATGTTAATGAAATCAGAAGATCTTTCATGCCCCTTTCTCTTGGCACCTAGTAAAGGCACTTAGCACCTAGTAAAGGCTTAGCTCCTTACTTCCAGTTAACTCCTTGGGAGTAGTTCACACCTTAACAGGAAGGGGCTGAACAGGGAGGAGCTACTTGGGAGTAGTTCCTTAACAGGAAGGGGCTAAACAGGGAGGAGCTACACTGTATATAAGGACAGAACCAGGAGGACCTTGAGCTCTTTTCCCAGTCACCACCTGGAGATTGTACCTTTTCCAGAGATCCTGCTTCTACAGCTTCTACTGGGAGCTTCTAAGGACCAGGCTGAGAAATTGTCATGAGTCTGAGAGGGATCCCTGCTTGAGGGATCCTGTTCTATTTGTGAAGTCTTGGGAATGTGGGTGTCCACTGCATTAACTATGTGTTTTAACTTTGTGACCACTGTAATGACTTTGGCTTTCTGGTTTTGGGACTCAGTGTTATGGTTTTTGAATAAAGACCTTGGTTATGCCTTCCATGTGGAGAGTTTGCTATATTTTGTGATCCAAAACTATACCAGCATATTCATAACCATCATGAGTGTTGTGAATATCTCATTATTGATAGTCATATGAAAAAAAATGCTCTACATAACTGTTTATTGGAGAAATGAAAATTAAAACAATTCTGAGATACCACCTTATGTCTATCAGACCGGCTAACATGAGAGAAAAGGAATATGACAAATTTCACAAATTAGTGTGGAAAATTCAGGACACCAATGTGGTGTTGAGTGTAAGCTCTAAAAATATGAGGAAAGATTATATATTAGTTGCCTGTTTGTTAATATAATTTTGATGATAGATAATAGGGATAGATATTGTTGCAAAAGAGATTGTGTCTTTACTACATATTCAAGACCACAGTCTTGAATGAAAAACAAATTGTGTTAATCTGATGTAACATATTAATTAAATAAATAATAAGTTTTTTTCATTAGATGTTATATGCATACTTCTCTTCAATTTCAACTTTCTTAGAACTGAAAATGTCCACTTGGAGGAAGATATATAGTATAATTCCTTTATAGTACTGCCCACTCATAAATAGCAATTTATTGCTGAGTTAAGTCTGCTCAGAATTCTAAGATAGTTACTTTGACTCATTTTGGGGAGATTATTATTGTTGAGTCACTTTTCAGTCATGTTTGACTCTTTACGATTCTGTTTTGTTTTGGGGTTTTTTGGCAAAGATATTGAAGTGGTTTGCCATTTCCTTCTCCATTTTTCTGAGACAGGTGTTCCTTTTTATTTTGAATGTGGAAATATATAGATATATGAACCTTTCTACAACTAAGGGACAATTATAATTAATCTGATTATTGCCAGAATTTGGTTACGAACCATAAACTAAGCCAGAATGTTTTACAGAAAATACCCATGATCTGAGCCCAAAAAGAAGTAGGAAGAGAGGAAAGGATCTGCTTCATAACTGTGTTAGTTCAACTCAAATCTGGAAACCTGAAATGTGGGTACATTTAATATTAGTGAGTAATTTCAACTAACCTTAGGAATAACTGAGAAGGAGAGAACCAAATGGATTGGTTAGTTTGGCTGAGATTTCATGCCCAGTGAGTAGTTATTTTATCAGTGTTGATTACTTTATCAATCAAGGAATCTGTTCAATATAGGAGCTACGTCCATCAGGAACTTTCCTATATACTTCCTACGCAAGAAGAAAGACAATGACACATAGAGTTCTGAAATTGTTTTGGGAACATGAGTTTTCCTCCCTTATGTTTCCCTATCAGATGTTTCTGAGTGTGTATCCATTCTACCCTCACAAATACTTAGGAGGGATTGGTTGAAGAAGGTGAGCCCAGTTTATATGTAGATTGTGATGTACTCATTAGTCCTACACTTGCTTTAATATGGGAGTAGCTATGATGTTATTATTTCTTCTGCCCCACTATTAAGTAAATGGTTATGTTTAAGATTTAAAAGTTTCATACTTGTGAATGGCTGGTTTTGTGAAAATAGGATACCACTGGAGCTGATGTACTGAGGTAGGGAAGTATATATCCCTTCCATAGGGTTACAGCCTTGAGATAGTTCAAGTGTAAGTACATGATGGGGCTCTTACCTGAGAACCTAGACCTGCCATTTTGAGAACAGGTTAGGGAGAACAATCCAATCCAGGGAGTGAGGTATGAGAAGTATAAGGCACCAGAGTGTGGGTGGCCATCCACTTACCCATGATACAGGGTGAGGAGTAATATGGTTAAAGGAGAGATCTAGACAAGTGCACCAACAAAATTGTGTTTGAGCAGCTGGAAGTGTGCAGCTGAGAAGAGGAGAAGGGAAAGCTTCATGGCAGAGCTAAGCCTTAAAGAATGAGAAATCTGAAAGGTACAGATGAGGAGGAAGTAAATTGTAGACATGGTTGATAGACATAGGGCTGAAAGGGACTTTGGAGATCCACTGTTTTAATCTCTTTATTTTAAAGATTAGGGAACTGAGTCCCAAAAAGATTGCCCAAATTTGGAGGATGGACGACCCAATCGTACCAAAATATGAGCTAACATATTGAGACTGGATAACATCAAGTAGTCCAGTTTGATTGTGAAGGGAAATAACATGAAATAAGGCTACAACATTTGTGTAGGACCTTAAATTAAAGTCAATGAATCATATTAGAAAAGCCAACAAAACACTCAGCTGGAAATGTGTATCAGGCAGTTGGAGGTATGAAATAAGTTCAGGAAAGTATTAGAAGTATATGCATAGATTTGGCAGTACATCGGGATTTTTTTAATCACTATGACTGAAACAAAAATATGTGATGAGGATTCTCTTAAAACTGCAATTCAACAGCAAGAACTATTTCAGATGCAATTAGGCGGCAGAGTAGAAAGGGTACTTGAGTAAGGAAGTAAGGAAGACCTGAGTTCAAATATGACCTCAGATACTTGGTATGTAGATTATGAGTACCATGTGAGTACCACACATACCATGTGACCCTGGACAAGTCAAGTGACCTGTCTGCCTTGATTCCCTTAAGCATAAAATGAGGATCATGGCACCTATCTCACAGGGTTGTTCTAAGGATAAATGAGATTTGCAAAGTGCTTAACAGCATGCCTATCACATCACAGGCACTTAATAAACTTTTGCTCCTTTCTTAAAAAGATATAAAGTCTACAAAGACTCACCAACTTAGTTAGGGTAGCTCAGCACAACAAACAGAACAAAAAGCAGTTATTTAGTGCAAGAGCAACACCTAAAACCATCTGCATCAGAGTACTGAAGAGAAAGCCCCACAGAACCATGTAAGAATGGTGGGTGATGGGTAAAAACAATACTTCAGTAGGTGATGGCAGCAGATGAAGTCCCTGCTAACTCCACACTCATCTTCAGTGGCCTTTGCTGTTAGTCAGTGACCAGGCCATAGTCATCCTTAATTCCTATCAGGGAAATTGTTCTTTCTCTATTTTTTGTACCTCTTTTGGTCTTTGTTTGCTTAACCTCTTTGCCAAGTTTGTCTCCTCCAGAGTTTAAGCCCCAAGTTTTCCAGTCTACTGGACCTGGCATCAGGTATGTTCCAGAGTCTAAACCCTTGGATGTGAAGTCTGACCCCCTTGAATGGGACCCATATGACACAGGGGACAGTAAATTTTAGAGAAGGTGCTCTATCTTGGGAGGGGAAATTTTCTCACCCGGAAGTCCCTCATCCTGATGAAATTATAGGTTTATCCCATATATTCCAGGCACTATGCTAAGAACTGACGATATCAAGAAAGGAAAAATAAATATTCCCTAATATCAAAGAACTCACATTCTAAGGAATGGGGGGAAGGCATGACTTAACTCTCCTATGACCAGATCATGGATTCTGGCTCTAGATTCATGCAACTGCAGCTGCTGAGGAAGGGACAGGATCTTAGAGGTTGGGGGTGGGGGGCAGAGATTTGCCACATCAGTGAATCAGATGTTGGACCTCAAGAAGAGGGGCAGGGTCAATTAAGGAAGGCAACCATTTTCTACCCTCACTTCTTTCTTCTGAACCAAAACTCCTTTTTAAATTTCCTCCTCCACAGTGTCCCTACCCCATGGTAGCCTTTGGGCTGTCACCTGGAAGAGATGTAGTCTCTGCCATCTTGAAACTTTTGGGAACTAGGGAAGACTTTCCTTAGTTATTGTTACATAAAAAGATCATGGGATCATGGGACTAGAGCTGTAAGGGACCTCAGAGACCATCCAGTACAATTTCCTTATTTAACATGTGGGAAACTGATTCCCAGGAAGGTGAAGAAACTTGCCCAAGGCCACACAGGTCATAAGTGACAGAAATGGGATTTAGCCCAGTTTCTATAATTCTAGAACCAATGTTCTTCTCACATAGTTTTCTATTGTTTTTCTTTAGTAAATTAATCACTACTTTTTTCTTGACTTTATTTAATTAGTGCTTGTCTGCTTTTGTGAAATTCTCTTCAGAGATCTTAGATCTTAAGTCGATGTTCAGAACATTTTTCATCTCTCTCTGCCTAGTCAAATCTTTCATACATAGGACTCATTTCTTGACAATGGGTCAGAAGGCTTGAATTAGTCACTGGCCAGAACATTTATTAAATAATACAGTTTTACAGTTGTAGGTACCTGTTTCTTCATTTGCATTTTGACTAATATGATCATTAGAGTGTGATCTGAAATATTGAAGCCTGAAACTGACTGTTCAGGGAGA
>JAQQSW010011055.1:0-12851 GCA_028646575.1 Pseudocheirus occidentalis
GGGAAGGAGAGACAGATGATCACTGTCACAATATGTCCACTATGAAGATGTCCTGTATAATCACACATCCACAGCCTGTATTGAATTGAGTGTCCTTCCAGTGGGGGTGGGTGACAAGGGAGGAATCGTAAGAATCTAGATTTCAAAGTTTTGCAATACGTGCAACTAGGAATTAAGATATATAGGCGCTGGGATAGGTAGACCCTCCTTGCCCTACCCGAAAATAAGAGAGCAGAGCAAGGGGGGAGGGGTTTTACTGTGGGATTCCTGTTTTAGGGTTGCGGCAGGGGCAAGACAGGGAGAAAATTTGTAATTCAAAAATGTAATGAAAATGAATAATGTAAACAAGGAAACAAATTAAAAATAAATTAAAAAAATAAAGTCATTCTTCTCATTGGCTTTTTGGGACTCTTTAGCCATTTGAGTTAATCTTTTCCTTTGGTGTTATTTTCTTCAGTCAGGTTGTTGATTCTCTTATCATGATTTTCTTCCATCATTCTCATTTATCTCCTCAGTTTTTCCTCCACTTCTCTTTTTTGGTTTTAGAAATCCATTTAAAGCCCCTCTATGGCCTGTAAGCAGTCTACATTTTTATTGGAAGCTTTTGGTTTGGGAGATCTCACTGTGTTGTCTTCCTCCTGTTCCATGCTTTGATCTTTTTTGTCCCCAAAAAAGGAATCTAAAGTTGCATTGCTGAACTTCCTTTCCTTTCTTTGCCTGTTCATATTCCCAGCCAATTACTTGAGTTTTGGGGTCAGTAGAACTCTGCTTCTAGAAGGGAGAAATTTTCTGCAAATCTCTGAGGGTTTTGCAGATGTCAGGGTTATTAGGAGGCTGCCATCTCTGCAGCCCCCACCATCTTTGGCTCACTGATCACACACCTTAGAACCACTATCCAAGATCATGATCCTCATCCAGACCACAGCCTCTGAATGATCACTTGGACCCTTCCAATTTGCAGGCCAATAGCTCTGAAGTAACCACATGGCTGTGGCAGCATGGCCATGCCAGCTGCTTCTTGCCCTGGAGGCAGATGGCCAGGCTCTCTCCCCCAAATTTAGCTGAGTTCTACTGACCTTTAACTTAGTCCTGGTTTCTTATGGGTTGATAATTCTGGAAACTGCCACAGCTGCCAGAGATCCAGTCTCCTGAAAGCTCCAGCTGTGGGTTCATGTGGTGCTGCTCTAGGCTTTCAGCATGCTTTGATGAACCTCTTGCCGTCAGCCTGCTGGACTGCCTTTGGGGGAGCTTTGTGACTATATCAGCAAGCACCCTAGCATACCTAGGGCGGCTGCTAGCACAGGTTCTTATATCTGCTTTACTAAAGGAAAGCAACTCAAAATGGGTAAACAATCTTTCTTTAATCAAACAAACATACCATTTACCTAGTTCAGGGGGAAAAGTCAGCACCCTGAACTCCAGAGAATACAAACACAATTTACAAGCTCAAGTTAAAAGCAGACCAAGAAACAGATCAGCAGATGGGCTTCCAACCATCTGACCAACACATCAATTACCCATTCAAGTTACCAGAGACGGAAGCATCAACATCTGGGTTTTTCAAAGCTGGGGGACTCAACAGCTTCCCAGAGTCTCATCTGGCCAAATCACACAATTCTTCTCAAAGTGAGCCCCAAAGCAAAACCTCACATCAGGGCGTATATATAGGTTTCTCCTGGGTCAGAGAATGTCACAGCCGTATTGACCCACTGTCCAATTACAAAGTAACAAGGTGTGGCCATTCCCCAAAAACAAGCTTTGTGCCACAGGCTGCACGTGACCACATTCAACCTATTAGGGGGAAGAGTATACTTTCAAATCAGGGAACATTTTCAGAGCCACTTAAGACTATCAAAGGCTCTAGGGGCAGGAAAGATCTTTAGATTCTCATTACAGTTACTCTGTAATTTTGTGTGTTCTGGAGCTCTAAAATTTTGTTTAGCATTATATTTTATAGGTATTTGAGGTGGTTATGGGGGGGAACCGCAGAGTTCTACTGCTTCTAAACCACCATCTTCTCTCATGGTTAACTCCTGAAAGATACCATCAAAATCACAACTCACAGGAGTATCATAGTTAAATTCTAGAACTCTGAGTTCAAGGAAGGATTATTTAAAGCATACAGAAAGAAACAATGTTAATACCATGGAGCCGTAAACAGAAGCATACAAAGTTTAGCAGCTTTGATGTTAAGAGAAGGAGAAGAGGACAGGGAATTAAAAAAATGGCAAACAATGGAGCTGAGATTACACACAAGAGTATCCTCTTTTGAAAAATCAAGTTTAAACTTTAAAGGAAAAAGAAATTGATCAAATAGAGAAGTTCAATACATTCCTGATGAAAAGACCAGTCAAACATGAAACTCAAGAGAATAATAAGAATATAACTATGAAATAATAATCATGAGATTAAAAAATGATAAATGCTTGGCATTACTATATGAAAAGATGCTAAATATAACTCCTAAAACTTTTTAATTAGAACTTTTAAAAAGAGTCTACATAGGCAGAAGGCATGTATATGTTTTGGTTATCTTTCATCTTCTAAAAGAGAAAAATAAAAAGGAAGGGGTCAGAAAGCAGCATGCAATGCGAAATTAGGGAAGGGACAGGTAGAATTGGGAAACTTTTCTCACAAAAGAGGTGAAAAATAGAATTTATAAAGGAATAAAAAATGGAGGGGGGAGGTAATGCTTGAATTTGATTCTTAGTGGAATTTGTTCTAAGAGTAAAGCAAATATACCCAATGATGTGGGTACAGAAATCTAACTTAGCCAACAATAAAGTAGGAGGGCACAGAAATAAGAAAAAATGGATGTAGGGTTTATGAAAAGGAGGTTGGATACAAAGGACATCATTAGAAGAAAAAGAGACTTGAAGGAGAGGAGAAAAAGTTAAACAGAAAAAATGGAATAGAGGGAAATACACAGTAATCATTGAAACAGTGAATTATTCTGGGATAAGCTCATCCATACCATGAAAATCATCACAGAGGGGGTGAAGCCCAGGAATAGAAGCAGCACAAAGTTTTGCAGCTCCCACATAGCCATTAATACCCATAAATACCCTTACATACCCATAAAATACGACTCTAAACAAATTTTAGGGCTCCAAAACTCACAAAAGTTCAGAAAACACATCTCTTGCTGATGGCATCTCCGGACAAAGGGTTCATCACAGGAGGGTGGTGAAACCAGCCCAGCCTGAAACCACAGGATGGTCAGGAGGAGCCATAGCTGGAGTTTTCAGGAGAGTGGATCGGCAGCACCTGTGGCAGTTTCCAGAATTATCAAGCCAGGAGAAATAAGGCTAAGAGAAAGGTCTGTGGGATTCAGCTTAATTTGGGGGAGAAAAGCAGTCCAGCAGAACTGCCCCCGGGGCAAGGAAGCATCAGAAGCAGCAGTAGCTGTAGAAATGGAGGCAGATTGCAGAGGGGCCAAAGTGATTGATCAGAGGCCAAGTGCTCTTGCATTTCACATCCTGGATGTGGATCGTGGTCTTGGGTGGTGGTCTTGGGGTGTGCTTTCAACAAGCCAAAGCTGGTGGGGGCTGCAGGAACCCCCTAATAGCTCAGGCAGCTGTGAAAACCCCAGTGATTTGGGAGAGAGTTTTCCTGGAAGCAGAGTTCCACAGAGCTAAAAAATCAAGCACTTAACTGACTGGTCAAAATGAACAGGAAAAAAAAAGCAAAGTAAGAACAACAATCAAACTCCAGAATCCTTTTTAGGGGGACAAAACAGATCAAAACATGGAACAGGAGGAAGACAACACATACAGAACTCCCACACAAAATTCTTCCAAGACACATGAAGATTGCCTACAAGCCATAGATCACCTTACAAAGGACTTTGAAAACCAAATAATAGTAGGGGCGGCTAGGTGGCGCAGTGAGTAGAGCACTGGCCCTGTAGTCAGGAGTACCTGAGTTCAAATCCGGCCTCAGACACTTAACACAAAAAACTAGCCATGTGACATTGGGCAAGTCACTTAACCCCAACTGCCCTCAAAAAAAAAAAGAAAAAGAAAACCAAAATAAGAGAAATGGAGGAAAAATTGGGAATAGAAATGAGAATGATGCAAGAAAATCATTAAAAGAGAGTCAACAAACTGACTGAAGAAAAGAACACCTTAAAGAATAAATTAACTCAAATGGCAAAAGAGGCCCAAAAAAAAACAATGAGGAGAAGAATGCCTTAAAAAGTTAAATTTGCCAGATGGTAAAAGAATCTCAAAAGCTTTCTGAAGAGAATAATTCCTTCAGAATTAGAGTGGAGCAAATGGAACAAATGATTTTATGAGAAACCAATGTACTACTAAAGAGTTACAAATAAATGAAAAAATGGAAAGCAATGTGAAATATCTTCTTGAAAAAAACCACTGACCTGGAAAATAGATATAGGAGAGACAATTGAAAAATTATTGGACTACCTGAAAGCCATGATCAAAAAAAGAACTTAGAAAGCATCCTTCAAGAAATTCTCAAGGAAAATTGCTCTGATATTTTAGAATCAGAGGGTGAAATATAACTTTAAGAATTCAACCTTCACCTCTTGAAAAAGACCCCCAAAAGAAAACTACTTGAAATGTTATAGCCAGGATCCAGAATCCCCAGATCACGAAGAAAATATTGCAGGCTGCCAAGAGGAAATAATTTGAATACTGTGGAAACACAATTAGGATAACCCAGGATCTGGCAGCTTCTATATTGAGGGAGTGAAGGGCCTCGAATATGATATTACAGAGATTAAGGGAGCCAGGATTAAAACCAAGAATCACCTACCCAGCAAAGCTGAGTATAATGTTACAGGGGAGGATATGGTCATTTAGTGAGGTGGAGGACTTTCAAGCATTCTTGCTGAAAAAAAAAGAACTGAACAGAAAACTTGACATTCAAGCACAAGAAGCATGAGAAGGTAAATATGGGAAAGAAATCATAAGGAACTTATCAAACTTGAACTATCTACATGCCAATGTGGAAAATTATAATAATAACTTATGAAACTTTTTAGTCTGAGGATTGGTAAAGGGAATACAAATATACACACACATACATATACATATACACATTTGCATGTATACCTACACATATGTCTATATAGGAGGATATATAGATATATATCTATATATGTGTCTATATACACACACATATGAATGCATATCTGGGCATGTGTGTATATATGTACATAGAGAGTACAGGATCAATTGAGTATGAAGGCTTGATACTTTAAAAGGTGAAATTGTGAGGTGGCAAAGGACTAGAATGAGAGGAGAAAGTGAGACAAAATAGGGTTAATCATCCCCCATCAAAGAGGCAAGGGATAACTGTTACAACTTTACTTTCATTTACACTAATTGATTTTGGTTTAGGTAAGGAATGACATAAACTCTAAACTGGGCGTCATGCCACACAGGAGAGTAGGGGGAATGGGGATGAGAGGTGAGATGAGTAGGGGAGGGCAGGGTTGGGGGGAGGGATGTTGGAAGCACACACTTCAGTAAAGGGACAGGGACAGGGTAGAGAATAGAACAAGGGGGGAGGGATAGGAAAGAGGGACATATAATCAGACTCTCACATTATGTCCACTGTGGAGATGTCCAGCATAATTACACATGTACAGCCTGTATTGATTTGCTTGTCCTTCTAGTGGGTGTGGGTGATGAGGGAGGAGCCAAAAAATGTAGAATTTAAAGTTCTACAATCAAATGTTAAATGCATATACATACCTATATCTATCTATCTATCTATACATATACATATTTACACATACATACATATACATACATGCATATACAAATATACATACACATACATACATATACATATACATACACATGTATATGTATATATGTGTGTGTGTGTGTGTGTGTGTGTGTGTGTGTATAATTATTAACTACATGCAGCCAGGAATTATGATATACAGGCACTGGGGTAGGGAGACCCATCCTGCCCTACCAGAAAGTTAGGGGCCATTGGAGGGGGACATCAAAGAGAGCAGTTTGGGGGAGGGGCATTACAGTGTGATTGCTGCTTTGGGGTTGGGGGCAGGGAAAAGACAGTGAGAAAATTTGTCACTCGGGTAATGAATGATGTAAACAAGAAAATAAATACTATAAGTAATTAAAAAAGAAAAGAAAATCATCATAGAATGTATTAATAACTAGAATTCAACTATGTGTTATATACCAAAGACATATGTGAAACAGAAAGACACATACAAGTAAAATGAAGGCCTGAAGCAGAGTCTCTTATCCTGTTAATGAAGTATAAAAGGCAAAGGTAGTAAACATGATCTTGCAAAACAAACCAAAAATAAACATAATTTAAAAATAATTAGGAAAAGTGCCTTTAACTAAAAGGTAACAGAAACAATGAAGTCGTATTCAAAAAAAGAATACCACAAGTTTCTTTAATAAAGACCTCATTTCCTAAATATATATGGAACTGAGTCCATTACAAAAAAAGGAGTCATTCAATAATTGATAAATCTATCAAATGATATGAAATGGAATTTTACAAAAGAAGAAAATAAAGATGCCTATGTTCATATGAAAAAAGACTCCTGAGACTCCTGCAAGCCAAGATGCCAGAACAAGTTAGGAACCCTTAAAATCCCCCCAAACCACCTCAAATTAGTATAGAATAATGCTTCAAAATGAATTCTGTATTCAAATATCAAGAAAAAAAGATGGGGGCAAAATGATATTCCAGCCTAAGACAACATAGGAGTTCAGAAGGATAGGTCTGGAAAAATGAGTAATAAAAAGGAACTTGACTATAAAAAGTTATAATTTTTACAGGGAACACTGTATCAACAATGCAGTATTCACAATGCCTACAGTAACTATAAATATGCTAATATGGTTATTAATCACAAAATGAAACAGGCTCTCTACATGGAGAATATAGCTAGAGCATTTATTCAAATACCAGAAAACTGATTCCCAAAACCAGAAAGACAAAGCCATCACATTAGTTATGAAATTGGCGCATCTAGTTAATGTAGTAAACACCCATATTCTCAAGCCTTCAAAATAGGAGAGGCTACCTAAGGCAAAGGACCTCCTGTCTTCACTCACAGGAACTGCTCAACATCTAGGAAGCTTGCTCCGAGCAGCTCCAGCCCCCACAGTTCCCATTCCTGGCAGTCTTCAGCAGGAGTCCTTAGCAGAAATTCTGGTCAGCTCAAAAAAAAAGGAATTTACACCACAACCTCTGCTTGTAGTCACCACACTGACTCTAGCTTGGCTCTGACTTCCTCTTGTTCCACCCCTTCCTACTATGTCAAGAAGTTCAAAGGGCATGGAACATCTCTAAATCCTATAAACATTACAAGCACAAACTCAGAAGAGGACAAAAATGACCAACCATCTACATGAGAAGCCTCTAAAACATAAATTGGTTTCACTCACAAAATACATACTACAAGAACTCAAAAATTATTTTTAAAATTGAATAAAAGAATTAGAGGAAAAACATGAAAAAAAGCATGAGTTATGTGAGAAAATTATGAAAAGAAGAGTCAATAACTGGGTAAAGGATGCACAAAAATGGGAAAAGATGGCAAAGATTCATTGAAGAAATTCCTTAAAAAGTAGAATTAGGCAAGTGAAAACTAATGTCTCCATGAGAAACCAAGAATCCATCAAATGAAATCAAAAGAATGAAAAAACAAGTAGAAGAAAATGTGAAATATCTAGTTGGGAAAATAACTGACCTGGAAAATAGATCAAGGAAAGATAATTTAAGAAATATAAGACTACTTAAAAACAAAAAAAAAAGTAAGAAAGAAATCCCCAAATAAAAATTCTTCAGAATATTACCACAAATTTTAGACGTTTTGGGTTGATGAAAAAATACTGACAATGCCAAGAAAGAAAGAATGTACATATTTTGGACTCACACTTTGTATTACAAAGGGTTGAACAACTTTTACATCAAAGACTTGCAGGGCTTGGAATATCATATTCTGGAAAACAAAGAGCTAGTATTACAACAAAGTCTCAACCAACTAACAAAACTGAATATAATCCTTTAGGGAGAAAATGGATATTCAATGAAATTGAACACTTTCAAGCATCCTTGATAAAAAGACCAGAACTGAGCAGAAACCCAGATTTTCAAATACAAGTCTCAAGAAAAGCATAAAAAGGTAAAAGTGAAAGAAAATACGAGGGACTTAATGAAAATTAATCTGTTTACACCCCTATACTGGATGAAGGTACATGCAGCTCTTAAGAATCACATAGTTATTAGGACAGTTAGGAGGAGTATACTTTGAATATAGTGGGATAATTTAAAAGGAGTAAGGGGTGAGTTAAAAAAGACTTCATTGGGAGATTAGGGAGATATGGAATGGGGGTAAAATCTTTCACGTCAATAGGTATGTATGCCCTATCACCTTGGAGGGAAAGATGGTGGGCAATGTTCATCACTTGACTCTTCCTCTCCTCAGGATTAGCTCAAAGAGAGAATAACATACACAGTAAGAGGTTTATACATCTTTCTTACAGTGTAGGGATATTTTCAAGGAGGGAGATAATAAAATAGGAGGAGGTAAAAGAGAAGGCATATTTGGGGAGTCAGTGATCAGAAACAAAACATTGGTGAGGAGGGACAAAGTGAAAGAAGAGAGAAAAAAGAAAAGGATAAACAGAAATAGACCAGAAGGAAATTTAGAACTAGTAACAATAATGGTGAATGAGAATTGGATTAATTCCCCATAAAATAGGAATGGCACAATGGATTAAAGACCATAATCCTACTATATGTTGTTTACAAGTAACACACTTCACTCAGAGAGACATTGAATCGATTCTGCTTCTGGTTGTGATGTTTAAGAGTTTTGAGAGACATAATTTCTTGGCAGTTAATAATTTCATTAGTGATGCTGGCATTTTCATCAAATAGGTCAGTGGTTCTCAGAAATGCTGAAAACCCTCATGGTTATGGATCACAGTTTATATGCCTTTGAAAAAGTATGTATTCCTAAGTGGGCTAGGAGGCAATCACCTCTGAATGGTTAACAAATAATGAGAGCATAGAAATCAGTATAAGTGCACTCACTCCAGTGATGGGTCGAGAGAGTTACATCATGTCACTCCTGAACAAAGTGGCTATCCCTATACACAGACCATAGCCAGCTTTGGACAATCTATTAAAAAAAAAATTCATCCCCACTCAAACCTGAGTGGAATGCACTGGGCTTCTCCACCTTAGATTAAATTCCTTTAAAGGTTTGTTGGGGACAGATTGAGAAGAATGGATTCAATCTTATTATCAGTATTATTTTGGAAGAAACTGAACTTCGAAATCAGCACTTCAGTAAAAGGGAGGCGGGATTGTGGATCTCCACATATGATTGGTCATTAATAGCAATTTTTCTCATTCTGAAGTTATAAAACTAAAACAGAAGTAACAACCACAATCTCAAAACAAGAGCAAAACTATATCCAGTTAGAAGAGATAAGGATAGAAACTACAACTCACTAAAAGACACTGTAGACAATGAAGTAATATCAATATTAAACAATCATGCAACAAATGCAATATCATGAAAATTCTTATCATAGAAGTCAATTGAATTAAGGAGGAAACTGGCCCCAAAATTATCATCTGGAATACCTCTCAGAGGTGTCAACTTCTCCTTCTCAAAGATAGAAAATCTAAATATAAAATAAATAAGATAGAAGTTAAGGAGGTGAATAGAATTGAAGAAAACTTTGACATGATAGACCTCAGGAGAAAATAAAATGGGAATAGAAAAAAATTACATTTTTCTTAGCATTATATAGCACCCACAAAAAAACCACATATTATCAGGGAATAACAACTTCACAATTAATTTAGAAAAGCAGAAATACTTAATTTGTCCTTTTCAGGTCATAATGCCGTAAAAATTACATTCAGTAAAATGTAATGGAAAGATGTAATGGCAAGAAAGGTAGTACTTTGCTTATTTTAGCTATTTAAATGCCTTTGGCCTTGCCTTTGATTGCATCAAGAGTCTTTGTTGGAAAAAAGTATACATTGTGTTGCCCTTAATAGGCCTAAGGGAAACTAAAGACCTTCCTGCCCTTAATAGACCAAACATAATCACATGGAGTTTGTGGTGGGAGGAACTTTCTGAAAAAGAGTGGAACAAGAAGGTTGGAGCAGGGAGAAGAGCAGAGAAAAGCTCAAACAGAGCTGGGAGCAAGCAGAGCTAAGAGAGGGAATATTTGTGATATTGGCACTGTATCTGTTGTCTGCGTTGATGTTACTTTGCAAACCATTCACAACTGTTGACTTCTCCAGCATATCCCCAGGACATTGACAAAACTTTCCATTAACCAGGGCTGACCTGATAGTTTTTTATTACAAGTGTAACCTGAAACTCTAAGAATACCCAAGTGCTATCAAAGTGGAACCTCTGTCCCCTCATTATTCTGGGAAAAAACAAAATAAAGCAAAGCAAAACAAAACAAAACTCAACTCTACAACAAACATCATAAAGAGTTCTCTAACCTCATTATGACCATCAAATGATGAGTCTGCAGTGATAAAGCTTCTGGGATCCATTATGGAGCATATATTTGTGAAGGCTTCAAGGATTTATTCAGGAGGAAAATGCATTTAAAACTTCAGTGTTACTTGAACTGTAAGATTCCAACAAAAATAGAAATAAATGTCAGTTATTACAGGTTTCATAAGAGTCTTGCTGTGGGAATATCCCATAATGTAGTCAAGTTTGGACAGAAGTCACGACCAGACAAGGAGAAACTGATGAAAATTCAGTGTTACTAAGCAGAAGAATCCAGAGTCTGTTGATATCCAGGCCTTGGAAAAACATCTGTATGGCCCATGCATAAATTCCTTCCCTCTGACTAAAGCCAAAGAGAAGGAAATCTTGACAGAAAAGATAACCCATAAATAACCAATTATTATTTATCAGAGGCACTCCTTAATTATGGGAGAAGACACCATTAAGTTTAAGTACATGCACCCCTGCAAAAACATAGTAAAGAAGTAGCCAACCACATTTTCCAGGGGTGTCATTTCTGCTCTATGGAGGCAGTCCAGGAGATCACTGCAGATACCAAAAACATTCCAGGTTTTTTCAGCCTTGACTTGAATGACCAAGTGACACTCTTAATGAATGGTGTCCATGAGAACATTGACACCATGGTGGCCTCCTTGATGGATAAAGACACATCTGAGGAATAAAGATTCATGATAAGGGAGTTATTGGAGATCCTAAGAAAAACCTTTGGTGACTTTACAGAACCCGAGTTTGAGCTTGCTGTAAAATTCAATGCACTGAAATTAGGTGAAAGAGACCAAACAATATTTACAGCAGTCATTATCTCAGTGGAGACCTCCCTGGTTCACTGAATGTAAAGACCAAAGAGGACATCTAGTATAACTTGCTTCAGGCCTTGGAGCTCAAGCTGAAGCTGTAGAAATGACAGACTTCAACCATATTGTAATAGAACATATCATCAAGAAAAGATATGGCTATGAGTCTTCACACACTCCTAAAAGAAATCTACAAGGACTTGAATTAGTACAAGAGCCATAATCCACTGACACCATGTTCCTTCTTCCAATTGCACTATTTCTTTGAAGGAAAACAAGATATGCTAAAGAAATTACTGTCAAAAAATTTTAAAAGCAAAAGAACTTTGGAATAAGATTTGGTTTATGCATATTGGTTGCAAAAACACATTTACTTTTAATATTTTATTAGTGTCTATATTATTTAAAAAAAGAAAAGGGAATGAATACAATGAAACAGCATACCAAAATTTATGAGATGCAGCCAAAACAGTATTTAGAGGAAATTTAACTCTAAACTCTTACATGCCGAAAATAGAGAAAGAGCACAGTAGTGAATTGGGTGTGTAACTGAAAAAAAAAACGACAAAAAGTTAAAATATCCCCAATTAAATACCACATTAGAAATTCTGAAAATCAATGGGCAAGTTAATGAAATTCAAAGTAAGAAAACCATTGAACCAATAAATAAACCTCCAAATTGGTCTTAGGAAGAAGAACATAAGTAGATAAACTATTGGTTAATTTGATTTAGAAAAAGAAAGAAGACATACCAATTACATGTATGTAAAACATGTGAATTCAATACCAATGAGGATAAAATCAAAGAAATTATTAGGAAACATTATTTTCCAAATCGCATGCCTTTAATCTATTTATCACACATATTTACAAAAATATAAATTTAACAATTAAACAGAAGAGGAAATAGAATAATTACAGAACATTTTTTTTAAAAAATGGTTGAATAATCCATCAATTGATGCTTTAAGAAAAATATCCAGGATCAGATGACATCACAAGTGTATTCCATCAACTATTTAAAATACAATTAATTCCAATACTACATAAATGTTATAATATTATAAACAATATTATATATTGGGGAAACACTATTCAGTAGGAGTCCTATTTTGGGGTGGTGGGTATGGGAAATATGGGGAGAAAATTTGTAACTCAAAAACTTGTGGAAATGAATGCTGAAAACTAAAACCAAAAAAAAAACCCATAAACGTTCTTTTCTTCAGTGGATTTTTCTTTCTCTACTTGACCAATTCTTTTTGTTGTTGTTGTTTTGGTTTGCTTGTTTGTTTGTTTGTTTTTGCATTTTGGAGGGGGGAAGTTAGGGCTATTGGGCTTAAGTGACTTGCCCAAGGTCACATGTCTAGTTTTTGTGTTAAGTGTCTGAAACTGCATTTGAACTCAGGCCCTCCTGCCTCCAGGAACAGCGCCACTTTTCACTGTGTGACCTAGCTACCCCAAACTTTATTTTTAAATGAACTGTTTCCTTCAGTTAATTTTTTCTGTTTTCTTCACCA
>JAQQSW010011056.1:0-12851 GCA_028646575.1 Pseudocheirus occidentalis
GAGCACTTGGCCCTGATCAATCAACTCAGCCCCCCTGCGGGGTCCACAGGCCAGGGGCTCTGAAGCAGCCCAGTGGGGGCAGTTGCTGGTTACAGCAGTTTCTGCCCTTCCCCCACTGCTTCCTTTCCCTGGGGGTAGATTGGCCAAACTGCTTTTCTTCCCCCAAATTTAGGCTGAAAGCTTAATTCACTTTCACTGACCTTTAATCCTGGCTTTGTAGATGTGAAGATTTCTCTAGGTGCTTTAGATCTTCTCCGAAGTAGACTCACACTGCCCCTTGGGCTTGGCTCCTTCTGACTGCCCTGGAGCCTGGCCACATGGCAGTTTTAGGCTAGGTTGGTCTTGGCTCCCGCCTGCAGGTCCCCCATATGAGCCCCTCAGCCTAGCTGCCTTTCATTAATCCCTATTTTTCACACCTTTCTTTAATCCCTATTTTTCACACCTTGGTAGATGTAGAGTTGCTGGAGGCTGTAGATCTTCTCTCTTGTATACTGGCTGCTGCTTGGCTCGGTGTGGCTCCTTCCTACCGCCCGGTGCCTGGCGGAGATTTCAGTTTTAGCCTGGGCTGGCCTCCGCTCCAGTCCTGCCAGGATAATCCCCTGCTGCCAAGCTGCCTTCAGCTAGCGATGTGTTTTCTGTATTTTTTGACTTTGAGAGTCATAGAATTTGTCCAGAGTCATATTTTTATGGGTGTTTAGGGTGGCTGTGTGGGAGCTGTGGGACCCTGCTGCTTCTACGCCTCCATCTTGTCTCCGCCCCCAGATCCTTTTAATTCTTCAAGTAATTCTTTTGGGATTTATGTCTGATCCTAATTTTTCTTTCAGGTCTTACTTGTAGATGTTTTCAAGTCATTGTCATTTGTGTTTGTGACTTGAGCTTCTCTGGCAGTTTTGTTGTGTAGGTTTTTATGGTCAGATTCTATTTCTGTTTGTTCATTTTTTCTTCCCAGCCTACTTCTTATTGCTGGACTTGATGTTAGTATTAAATTCATGTCACTTTTTACTGCCCAGGCATTCAGTCCTCTGACTATCCCTATATCTTGCATTGCTCCCTGTCACTACTGCTGCCTCAGCCCACTGGGGCTTCTGTTGTTGCCATGCTGCTGCTGCTGCTCCTGCTCTACAGTCCTGGCCAGCCCCCCAACCCAGTGTACAGACTGCTCTGTCTATCTTCCTAAACTGTCCTGGACTGGAAAAATGCCTCACTCTGATTTTTTCATCACTTTCCCAATCACAGTTCAGTCTGGCACACTTTATAAATTAAGGAGAAATTGTAGAAGAGCTAAGGCAAAAAAATGTTTACCTTCACTCTGACATCATTGACTGTGCCCGTAACAGATCTTTATTAAGCACCTACCATGGGGCTGGTACTCTGCTAAGCCCTGAACATTCAAAAAAAGACCCAAAAACCCTAATCCCTACTCTCAAGGACCTTGCAGTCTAATTTGGGAATCAATATATAAACAACTGTGTTTAAAAAAAAAAAAGAAAAATATCTGCAGGATAAATTGGGGATAATTACAGAGTGAAGACACTAAAATTAAAGGGGTTTGGAAAACCTTCTTATAGAAGATGGAACTTTAGCTGGGAACAGAAGGAAGAGATTAAAGAGCACTAATCAAAAAACTGTTGGTTAGCTAGATTTTGACTTTTGCTTTTTTTGCTCTGCTAATTACAGAACTTCTTTTGCTGTTCTCTGCTCAGTATATAGGAATTGTGTCCAAAACAATGGGTCTTTACTTTCTGAGATATATCCATGTTATTATCAACCTTATTAATGGAACAAATATTTCTATTAGATAAGATATATATTCTATCATTAGCATTGAAAATTTGTTCTAATCCTGCATAAAATTGTGCCTATTGAATTTGTGTAGTTATCAAAAGGTTTTCTGTGTGATTGCATTTTCCTATTATCTGCCTATTTCTTTTCTTTGAATTGGAACTTTATTATTTTAGGAAACTTTAATATACAGGTTGTCTCAAAAGCCCAGCTATGCCCACCACCTTCACTTAACCTTATTGCATAGTTACTAGATAACTATGGGTCTTTCTCATCAAGACACTTTTAAATGAAAATACATTGGGAAAGGTGTATTTATTGGTTCTAAGGAAAGTTCTTTATTTCAGATTATCCAGAATAAGGTTAAAAAGAAAATGAATGTGCAGTATCAGGAGTGAAGGATTTTGAAGGATAAAATTCCCAGGGTTCAGTCATTTTATGGGGCTTTCTGAGTGTGACTCTTTCTCCAGTAATCTACTTATCTCAATAATTTACCCATCTTGTGGCTTTGCAAGGAAAATGAGTCTCTGAGGTTGTTTGCATAATAAGTAGCAGAGGATTGTGTGAGCTTTTCTAGGGAGAAGCCCTGAGTTAATTGTACAGCTTTAGATAATGGTTTCCCACGTTGGTTAGCAGGTTAAGGGAAGGTAGAAGGTTTGGAAATAATTCATTTTTACAACTACTATCATAGACCACAACATGCTTTGGATGACTTGAAATCTTTAAAATGTTTGCTTTCCCAATCACAGTGTGTCATACTTTTCCCAGAAAAGAAAACAGCAGAAAAAATATCCACTCAGATGTAGCATTATTGATTGTATCTTGTACTGTACATACTCCTGAAATTGACCAGATGAAAGAATATTAAAAGATTTTTTTGCCTGTGAATTACATTCAAATGTCCTTTAAAAGTGTCTGGAAAATTTAAGTAATAGTCATTTATTGGACACAAAACCTTTTGCCAATGAGCAAAGCTTAGCTTTGGAAGAAGGGAAATGCATTCCATTCCATTTGCCATGTTAATTTAATTTAGTAATTAAATTAATTATTAAGCCTTTTAATAGGCTTCCTATCATAACATTTCCTTCTGCCCTTTGGTTTTAACTTACTGTATTTCAAGAGTAAGCACTAAGTAGTATTTACATTTTTTTTTTTGCTTTGTTTTTTGGAAGGACAATTGGGATTAAGTGACTTGCTCAAGGTCACATGGCTAGTAAGTGTTAAGTGTCTGAGGTCAGATTTGAACTCAGATCCTCCTGACTCCAGGGCCAGTGCTCTATTCATTGTACCACCTAGCCATCACCTGGTATTTACATTTTTAAAAAATGTGTCAGGTGTTGTATGCTCATAAAAGAAAAAACAATCCAGTATGCCCTACTGGCTAAAAAAGAATGGGAGCGTGCAGCCATAAGAAATGATGAGCTGGATGGTTTCAGAGAAACCTAGGAAGACACATGTGAACAAATGCAAAGTGAGGTAAGTAGAAGCAGGAGAACTATGTACACAGTAGCAGCAAAATTATACAGTGATCAGCAGTGAATGACTTAGCTATTCTCATCAATACAATGATCCAAGATAATTCCAAAGGACTTATGATGAAAGATGCCACTTATCTTCAGGGAAAGAATTGATGATGTTTGAATGCAAATCACAACATACTTTTAAAAAAAACCTTTCTTTTTCTTGTTTTTTTCCCCCTTTGGATATGTGCTTCTTCCACAACATGACTAATATGGAAACATTTTATATGACTGCAAAAATATAACCTATATCAAATTGCTTGCCTTTTCAATGAGGGAGAAGAGGAAGGAAGGAGAGAGAGAATTGAAAAAAAAAGATTGTTAAAGATTATTTTTACATTTTAATTGGAAAAAATAAAGCGTTAAATATATATCCCCCCACCAAATAATAAAGGATTTAGTGTTGCCAGATCTCTGTGAATGTTAGAAAACAGAAGAGTACTTAGGGTTTTTTGTATTTTTTTTTAATTTTAGATTTTACATGCACAATATGAAAGCAAGAGCCGGTAATAGAGCATGAATACAAAAGCATTTCACAGTCTTGTAAAAATAATAGGAATGCTAATTATTAGTTTAATGTGAATACTGATGAAGAAAGCTAAAGACTTTTAGAAAGAGGTGAGGGTTTTTTGTCCTATATTGGTCAAAAATATGATTTTTAGAAAAAGATGGGCGTGCTCTTTAGGATAGATAAGACAGTAATAATTAATAATGTCGAAATTAGTGAAATATTCAACTTTTTATTTTCCTTCTGCTTTCTCTGCCAGAAAATAATCATTGTACAGAAAAATAGTGAAAAGATCTTAAGAGGGAGTTGAAACCCAAGATAAGTAGTAGGAGACTACTTAGCTGCTCTTGATGAATTTAAATCACCACATTCAGGCAAAGTACATTTCAGGGCATTTAAGGAACTGTGATTCTAAACTATTGTGGAAGAAGTAAGAAGAAAATAAAGTTTGTTCTGTATTGCTGACAAATTTCTTGATTGTATTGACATAAGACCGATTAGTGAATACTAAAAAACTTATTTCATGAGTTCAGATCTAGCCTCTGACACTAGCTATGTGATCCTGGGCGAGTCACTTAACCTTGTTTGCCTCAATTCCTTATTTACAAAATGAGTTGGAGAAGGAAGTGGCAAAACACTCCAGTATTTTTGTCAAGAAAAAGTCGTAACTGAAAAAAACAACTGGGGCAAACAACAAAAAGTCGTTTGTACCATTATTTTGGGTAAGATGGAGCTTTCTGAATTTAAAACTATTTAAATAATGGGCCCAAAGAATTGTCATTAATGATTTGGTTTCATTGTGAAAAGAGTACATTAGTAGAGTGCTCCATAGATCTATACTGGACTGTTTGTTTAGCATCTTTAACAATAACTTGAATAAAAGCTTTGATGGCATGTTTATCAAATTTACAGATGACACAAACAGATTATTTTTACAATATTTTACACATTGGATGATGGATTCAGGGTCCCACAATATCTTGATAGGCTGGAATATTGAATCTAATCAAATAAGATGAAATTTAATAGGGAGAGAGAAGTATAAAGTACTCTACTTAAGCTGAGTCAGCAATGTAATGTGGCTTCTGAGAAATCTAATACAATGTTATGTTGCATTGAGAACAATAGTGTCACAGACTAGAATTAAGAAGGAGAGAATAATCAAAGATGTTTTTGAGGTGAAGAACCTGGACAACTGGGACTATAGTGATTTTCTCAATAATCAGTGAACACAGATATATTTGATGCCTGCTATATGCTAGACCTGGCATATGTGTTGTAAATACAGAGACAAAAACAAAACAGTCCCTGCTGTCAAAGAATTTTTATTTTATCAGGGGGAAAGTATATGGAACATAAATAGACACAGAATACATAGAAAGTAAATGCAAAATAATTTTTAGTAGCCCCTAGAAAAATCAGGAAAGACTTTGTGGAGGAGTGGATCATTGAAGGAAACAAAGAATTCTAAAAAATTCAAGTGAGAAGGAAATGGTTTTCAGGCATAGGGATGAAGCAGTACAGGAATGTAGGGACAGCAGATGGAATGGTGAATGCCAGAAACAGCAAGTAGGTCATAGAAATAAGAAAATTTGTTAAGGTAGATTTAGGGGGGAAGATGATGAAATCAGTTTTGGAAAATGCATCATGAAGATGGAACTGTTTGAGGGAGGTATTTTGTCAAAGGAGCAGGTGGCCCTTTCATTGCAATATGTACCACCAGAATAATGGCAGCAGTGTTGGCAATCAGGGGCCCCTACTTTGGACCCTTAGTGGCAATGGAGAGCTGATCATAAAGTTTTAGAGAGCCATGAAAGAAATGACTCTTGTTGGAGAGAGAAGTAGTTACATCCCCAAATGAAGTAGCCCAGAAGAAAATTTGTAGAAGATGGTCGCTAGACCTTATCCCTGAGCCTAGGGCTATCAATTTCCTGAACACACAGAAACATGACCTATGCTGCTGCTCCAGACTTAATCAGATTTACCATCTCCATGAATACAAAATTAGTGTCATAAATATGACTATACTTTCCTATTTCCTCTTGGTCTCAAAAGAAACCAGATTTGTTCCTTCCTTTTTTTCAGTTTTGTTTATTTGTTTCTTTCTCCCTACCTACATACATATTTTATGAACAGTGGATCCTATTAATTAATAATGTTATTTTAAGTGACTTTCCCAGGATCACACAGCTAGTAAATGTTCAAGGCCAGATTTGAATTCATTAAGCTTGACCTTCCTCACTCCAGACCTGACGCTGTATCTGCTGTTCTACCTAGCTGTCCTTGTAATAAATATGCATGGTCAAGCAAAACAATTTCTCATGTTGCCCATGTCCAGCAGTGTGTGCTTCATTCTGCATCTTCACTTTATCACCTCTCTGTTAGGAGGTGAACAGTTAGCATAGATCATAATCCTATGAACTCATGTTGGTTATTACATTAATCAGAGTTCTTAAGACTTTATTAGTTATTTTTCTTTTCAATGTTTTTGTTATTGTATAAATTGTTCTCCTAGTTTTGTTCAATTCATTTTGCATCAATTTGTGTATTCTCTAATTTGTTCAGCCATTTCCTAATTAAAGGGTACTCCTCTAATTTCTAGTTTTTACAACTTCATAAAGCTGCTATAAATATTTTTGTACATTTCAAGTCAGCATTCATTTATTAAGCTCTTACTATGTACCAAGTAGACACTGTGCTAAGCACTGTGAAGATGAATACAATCAGGAAAAAAAAAGGCTTTGCCCGCAAAGATTTTATATTTTAATGAGGAAGACACATAAAAAGAAGCTGAAAGGTGGGCCAAGGGAAAAGGTACCCATGCCAGGTTATGGTAGAGAAAGTCTAGAGATTCAAAAGTGAAGCCTGGGGTGGAATGAAT
Source organism: Pseudocheirus occidentalis (assembly GCA_028646575.1). Taxonomy (NCBI): domain Eukaryota; kingdom Metazoa; phylum Chordata; class Mammalia; order Diprotodontia; family Pseudocheiridae; genus Pseudocheirus; species Pseudocheirus occidentalis. The sequence continues at coordinate 6,692 of JAQQSW010011056.1, forward strand.
ACATGGCTGGCTTGGGAGGAACCAACCAATTGGAGGAGGTGGATCCATGAGCAGAGTATATTTTCTCAATGAGAAGTCCAAGAGTGGAGTGAACTTCCAGAATAAGAGACTTCTGTGGCATGATAAAGTCCAGAGAGTCAGAATTAGAGCCTAGAGAGGAATGGAGATATGACTGGCCTGGCAGTTTTCCTTAAAATGTCAGTTCTGGGAGAATCATCCATTCAGAGGATGGAGCTACAAGGGCAGTGCATTTCTAGTGTAAAAAGTCCGAGAGCAGAATGAACTTCCAGGGTGAAATGGCTTCTGTGGCATGGTAGGGAATGTCTAGGGAGTCAGGAATGGAGCCTACAGAGGAACAGGGTCTTTTCCTCTTTGCTTTTTTTGGGCATAACCCTAGTACCACTATCTCATTGGGTATGCACAATTTAGTCACTTGTTCAGCATATTTCCAAATTACATTAATGTGCCTGCTTTACTGCTACCTTTCTAATATTTGTCTTTTTTCCTTTTCTGCCATTTTTGCCATTTGATGAATGTGAGGTGTAGAACCTTTGTATTCCTTTAATATGCCTTTCATTCATTGTTAAATGATTTGCAAAATTTTCTATTATTTTTAACCTTTATGGATGGTAAACTCCTAGAATGTTAGCTCCCCCTAGTCAATGACTTCCCCTCCCTCATTTATCTTTGTAGTCCCATCACTATTACCAGACATTTAGCAAGTACTTGCTGAATACTATTAAATTGAATTTGTAGTCTATAATGTTGGTTAAAACTGTTCTGCTTTCGCTTTACCTCTTTGGGCTTACTTGCTCATTTCTTTTTGTTTTAATTAATTTTTTTTCAGTCAGCAAAAATCTGCTTTCTCTCTCCCACTTCACCCCATCCCCAGTAGAGAATACAAGAAAAACAAAACCCCTGTATAGTCAAGCAAAATAAATGTCTGCATTAGCCATGTCACATACACATGATGCATATATGAATATGCCTGCACATATCTCGTTCTGCACTCTTGATTAAGAAGTAGATAGGATATTTCATCATTAGTCCTCTGGAATCATGATTATGCTGAGAAATGTTTCTGGGAAAAATCGTTTATAGGCAGTTCCTCAGATAACTGACCCAAAGGTCTCATATCTCAAATACATAAAGAACTTTGTCAAATCTATAAGAATGTTGAGTCATTCCCCAATTGATAAATGATCAAAGGATATGACCAGGCAGTTTTCTGATGAAGTTTATAGTCCTATGAAAAAAAATGCTGTAAATAATTGATTAGAGAAATGAAAATTTAAAACAACCATGAGATATCATTTTATACCTATCAGATTGATTAAAATGATAGAAGGACAAAATGACAAATGTTGGAGGGGATGTGGAAAAATTGGGACCTTAATTCATTGTTGGTGGCTCTGTGAGCTGGACTAACTATTTTGGAAATTTGACATCATGCCCAAATTGTTATTAAACTGCCTTTGACCCAGCAATACCACTGTTAGGTCTGTTTCCAAAGATGATTAGGGAAAATGGAAATCTACATGTTCAAAAATATTTAATAGCAGCTCTCTTTGTGATGGCAAAGAAGGGGAAATTGTTGGGATGCCTGTCATTTGGGAAATAGATAAACAAATTATGGTGTATGTTCATGATGGAATAGTGGAATTCTCTGCTATAAGAAATAATGAACTCAGTGATTGTAGAAAAGCATGGAGAGACCTTCACAAAATGACAAAAAGTGAAATGAACAGAACTAAGAGAACACTGTATGCAGTAACAACACTATTACTTTGAGCACAGCCTTGAGCAACCAAGTCATTTTGACTAATATAAATTCCCCAAATTAACAGCAAAGATCCTATAAAGGAAGATGCTGTTTGAATCCAAAAAAGAGCTGATATATATGTGTGTGCATATATGTATTTGTGTATACCACATATATGTATACACACATACATATTTGAGTCTAATATTAGCCATCTCAAAGTTTGGAGTGGGGGAAAGGGAAAAATCACATGATAGCTTTGTTGTATATTTGAAAGAAATAGCAAGTCGTACATAACGTAATTTCAGGTGCAGCCCTCTGTTTTTCTGTCCCACTTTGTTCTAGAAATGCTTGTTTGATTTCTTAAGTTCAGAATAAAATAAATTTTAAAAAAGAAGTATTTCTAAGCCTTTCATAGTTGTTTGTCTTTACAGTATTGTTGTCATTATATAAATTATTCTCCTGCCTCTGTTTACTCTATATTATTTTATATTAGTCTTCCTAGGTTTTTCTACAACTATCCCTTTCATCATTTCTTATGGCACCATAATAATTCCAACATATTTATGTACCATAATTTGTTCAACCATTTTCTAATTGATGGACACCCCCTCATATGCCAGTTCATTGCTCTCACATATTTGTACAATATGTCCTTAGAGCAGACCTGCACAACATGCAGCAAGCAAAAAAATGTACAGGTTGTAAAAGAAAGTAAAGATGTAATGAGTGCTTTGCCCATTTAATCTGCCTTCCTATTGTGCTTGTCATGTAATTTGGTGGGTGAGTTGCCACTGTGCACTCTCTCCTGTTTGTCTCGTGACTCACGGCAGCCAATCATTGTCGGTCTGTCTTTAGTCTGAGAGGAGCAAGAGTCATATCATTTTTGCTGTGTTTTCAGTCATTGCTGGTGTTGAACAGGGACAAAGTGAGTGCAGCCACATGCTACCGCTGCTGACACCCACTACATGAAGAATGGAAGTACTGTGAGGGCTTCTTTTGCTCCCTCGCTATGTGGCAGCCCTCCAAGTTACATGAATGTCTGGTTCTCTCTCCAAGGTCAGATACTCAATTCAGTATTTCTTTATATGTAATCAGTTGCTGGTAGATTTTTTGGTTCAAATATTAAAGTCTGAGGGGAGTAACTTTGTAAAATGGATGATAAAAAGAAATGGAAGATCAAATCAGAGCATAGAGTATTTAATCTAGAGCAGACAAACAGATACTTGTTTACTTACAGGAAAGACAAAATATTGTGCCTTGTTAGCCAATAAATAGCCATTCCAAAGGAATATAGTCTTCAACACCATTTTAAATCAAAACATTTTGACTTAAGCAAATTGGACACTAAAGCAAATTAAAGTGTCTAAACTGTTGAAAAATCTCAGTGGAAAACACAAGAAGTGTAACTAAATGTAAATAGTAAGAAAACCTGAAAAATATATTAAAATTTGTACTGCTTAGTGAAGTAATTTTTTAACATTAATGTGATTTCATGATGAATAAAAATCTTAAGTAATAAATGTAATTCATTGGTATTAATTGAAATTTCACTTTTTAAAAATGGTATTTGCAAATTAGTTTAATCATTAATTATACCTTTATTTAGAAAGTGAACCATTAAACCAATCTGCCTGAAGAAGTTTAAATTATTTTAATTTTGACCCGTACTATCTACTGCCAGGTTGTGCAGGTCTACCTTAGAGTTTGTTTTTCTTATAACTAACCCCTCCCTTAATCGACCTTCCCTCTTCCTCCTTTCTCCCCTTTCCCCCTTATTTCTATGCTGAGTGAAACAATTTCTGTTCCCAACTATGTGTGTATGGTCATTCCTCCTTTAGACATTTTAGGTGGGAGGAGATTCAGGTGTTAGCTACACTCTTCATCCTTTCTTCATTGCTTGAATAGGTTTCTATTTACCAAGCATTATTATGTGAGATAATTTTCTCTATTTTTCATTTACTTTTCCCCCTAATGTATTCCTCTTCCTCTCTCTTTCTGTTCTTATTTTAAGAGCATCAGTCCCTAATAGAACAATGTCCAAGCCTTCTTATATTTCCTATATGATCCCTGATGAGCACTGGGTTCAGAGGGGACACATGTATAATCTCCCCGTATTTGAATATGAGCAGTTTATCCTTGTTTGGTCCCTTGTAATTGTTCATTCACATTTACCTTTTGATGTTTTTCTTTACTAAGTGTCTTTGTAGCTCTGGTCTTTTCATCAGAAATGCCTAGAAATCCTCAATTTCATTAAAGATCCATTCCTCCCTTCCTTGCCCCTCCCCCCATATGATTATGCTCAGTGCTGCAGGCTAAGTTATTCTTTGTTTTACACATTTCTTTTCTGGAATATTGTGTTCTAGGCTCCAAGTTCCTTTCTAGTGTTTTATGCTAAGTCTTATGTGATCCTGACCATGGCTCTTTGATGCTTTACTTTTACTTTGATATTTTAATTCCTTTTCTTACTGATTTTTTCTTTGACTTGAAAATAGGATGGTGGCTATAATGTTCCTAGGAGTTTTCATTTTGGGGTTTTAGGAGGAAGCTACTGGATTTTTTTCTGTTTTCATTATTCCCTTTTCTCTCCTTTAGATTGTAAGCTCCTGAAGGGCAGAGACTGTCTTTTGCCTCTTTTTGTGTCCCCAGAACTTTAGCACAATGTCTGCCATATAGTAAGCACTTAACAAATTTTTACTGATTGGTTGATTGGTTTTAAGAGATCTTCTAAAGTTTCCTCTTAATATTTATTGAAACAGTATGTCTAGGATCTTGTTTTAGTCATGGAATTTAGGTAGTCCAATGAGTCTTAATTTTTTTTGTCCTTGATCTGTTTTCCATGTCAGTTATTTTTGCTGTAAGATAACTTGTATTTTCTCCTATTTTTCAAGTCTTTTGACTTTGTTTTAATATTTCTTATTGCCTATTGAAATAATTAACTTCTATTTAGTCCATTCACAAGGTCCCATTTACCTGCACAAGGTAGACCACACCCATGTCAAGGCATCAGTAAGCCTTGGGAGTAGGAGCCCTTTCCTGGAACTAGGTACAGGGCGGTATTGCATTCCCTGTATGTGGTTTTGGGTCATAGTTCCATTGCAAGGAGTAACACTAGCATACTAGAGCTCTTGATCACAGGAGAGCAGAGACTCTGGTCATAGTTCCAGGGCAGAAAAGAGTGCTTGTGGTCACTCACACACCAGAGGACAGGCGAGGAGAGCAGTGATTATACCTTTCCTTAGATCCAACCACCTAGGGAGAACTGAAAACTTACAAAACTCCAGAATTAGTTTGGAAAACAACAGAACAAAAATTCTAAAGCTTGGGATAGTGCCCCCTTCACTCTGGGAGCAGAACGCAACTTTAACATAAAGTGAAAAGTTAAGAAATGGCTGGAAAAATGAGCAAGCATCAAAAAAAAAAAACCAAAAAACCTGATCATAGAAAATCACTATTGTGACAGGAAATCCCACCAAACACCTCCTTAAAGAGATCCCAAAATAAAAACTCACAGAATATTAGCCTACCTCCAGAGCTCCCAGGTCAAGAAGGAAATACAGCAAGCAGCTAGAATAAAATAGTTCTAATATTGTGGAAATTTAGCACTTCTACATTAAAGGACAAGAGGGCTTGGAATGTGGTATTCTGGAGAACAAATGAACTAGGAGTAAAACCAAGAATCACCTCCCCATCAAAACTGAATATAATCCTTCAGGGAAAAAAATGAATATTTAATGAAATAGACTTTCAAGCATTCCTGATGAAAAGACCAGAGCTGAATAGAAAATTTGACTTTCAAGTAGAAGATTCAAGAGAAGAATAAAAAGCTAAGCTGGAAAGAGAACTCATAAGGGATTCAATAAGGTTAAACTATTTACTTCCTACATGAGAAGATGATACTTGTAACTCCTAAGAACTTTCTCATTACTAGGGCAGTTTGAAGAAGTGTACATAGACAAAGCGCATGAGTGTAAGTAGACTATGATGGGATGATTTCTTAAAAACTGGTTTATATTTACTAATTAAGGTGAAGCAACTTGAAAAATTAGGATATTTGTCGTGTTCATTGGAGACATAGGGTGCAGCATTTAGTAAGTTCTTAATAAATGCTCGGGGCAACTAGGAGGCAAAGTGGATAAAATGTTGGATCTGGAGTCAAGGATACTCACCTTTGTGAATTCAAATCTGGTCTTGAAGAGGAGCCCAAAAAGGGTTAGGGCTGCCTGAGACCCCAAAATACCAACCTGCCGGGTCCTGCTGAAAGAATTCCACTCAAGTCTTCTCAGCCAAGGAAAAAGTAAACCGCCCATCTTCCTTTGCCCTCTGTTGTCCAGACCAACCCATGTCCCCCCAGAAGTGTGGGAGACAGTTGAGCCAATTGTCTGGGATCAGGGAATT